>JBBPBX010022714.1:31005-41157 GCA_038048925.1 Garcialebias charrua
ATTAATTAGACTGTGATCATACGTGACTGACTGTTGGAACAATGAAGGGTGTTTTTTTGTTTAATTTAAATTTATGTAACACACGATAACTTTATGGTGAATAGTGGAGGACAGAAAATGTGAATGCAAGTTAGAAAGACTGTTTTTATGACCAGTGCACCACTTGTAAACCTACTCAGCGGCTTCGGATGTTGTCAGTCCATACAATGGGCGTTATTAGCTGTGATCATCCCCATATATAGCGGTGAAACTTTCCAATCTACCTCCTAGCATGTTTAAAATAACGTTATAAGCGTTATTATCGCTTTGAGTAGGAAGCGTTTCCGTAAACCCGGACGTGTTGTTTTTTTGTTTGTTTTTTCAACTTATGTAACCGTTTTCCTAAGCCTAACCTTACACCTGACCCAGAGGACCAACCCTAAACCTAACCCCCTTACCTTGTGCCTAAACCTTACCAAGACCCTAAACCTAACGCCAGACCCTTTACTTTAAACTTTAACACGTAGCTAAAAACGGAGCCTGTTGTCATCGCTACCAACGGTAACAACGTACGTTTAAACCTAGTAGGAGATACAGGAGGGGCAGTCTGACCGATACGTATGGGGATGATACCAACTGATAAGGGTCATTTCATGGATATAACATCCGAAGCGGGTGACCTACTGTGGGACTAGGTATATTGTTGATCTGCTTGCTTAGCTTCATGGTTGCTAACAGCTTAGCTAAATAAACAGGCCACGCTCCACTCATTGTTCTTTTAGATTCTTAGGGGTAGCCAAAACTCAAAGAATTTCAGACATTATGTCGGTTATCGGTGGGTGCCTGCCCTTCCCAATATTGGTATTAGCGATAGCCAAAATTTCCATATCGGTTGGGCTCTAATAAAAAGCAGAAAACCTAAGAAAGTCTAGTTAAATTTCATCTTTTTACTTTCTGTAGTTTAGTTTTCTCATGAGTAACTCCTACTGTTCAGGAGAACTTTAGTAGCACCGATACGAACATCAACAAATGGTAAATGGTAAATGGAGCTTACTTAAATAGCGCTTTCCAGCCCCCTTTGAGGGGCCCCAAAGTGCTTCACAGTACCAACCATCCACCCATTCATACACCCATTCATACACCGGTAGCGGTAGACTGCCATGCAAGGCGCTCCCTGACCTACCGGGAGCAACTCGGGGTTAAGTGTCTTGCCCAGGGACACAACGAGGTATGCCGTGACCGGGGATCGAACCCGAGACCTTCTGGTCCTGGAGCCGGCTGCCCTGCCTCTACACCATCAACAAGCAATTAATGTGTTCTTTATCCTGATTATATGTGTCCACTAATACAGTATTCCAGGAAGCAAAACACAAGATATTAACTTGTTTTAATTCTTATAGTGTAAAAAATAATAATAAGTTTGCTGCTTACAGCTAAGTTACTTAAAGAGACTTTTTTTTAAATCCTAGTACCTGTAGTTCAAACATTTTAATTTAGACCTCATTTTTTGTGTATTGTTTAATTGTGAATCAGATTTAATGAAAGTGATTTGTAATTTTAAAACAGAAACTGTTTGAGTGTCCTTTTTTAAATTAGGTTCTAAAAGAGTAATCTTTACTGTGTTGGATCAAGCTCATAGTAAATCACATCGTATTGTGTTGGTTAAAGGCTGAATTTTATCATATCAGTTCAACTGTTCCCGTATCTTGTATTATGCAGTTTGTATCAACCACAAACCAGATGTACACATGTCTATTTTTAAATAAATAAGATTCTGCAGGGATAAAAACGCCACCAAATGACGTCAGGAGCTCTTCTGATAACCATCGTCCGGGATCATATTACCGCACTTGCCGCCGTACACGTCGCACCACCGTATAAGTCCCATCAATCCAAATATATATATTAAAGTGGAAAAAAACATAAATATGTCACACCGCCGTATAAGTTGCATCTATTATGCATCTATTACGCGTCCAATTTGTTAGGTGTCACCGCTGACTACTCGGAAACGTGGGCTGGTTTTGTGCCAAAAATCGACTAGCTGCCAAATGGCTTGCAGTGATAATAAATGACTTATCTGGTCACATTAAATAACTACTTTTAACCAAAATCCAAAATAAACTTTATTAACATAGTCTAACTGCATGTAAATTCATGCGCGTATAAAACTGAAATATTTCCTGCTCAAAGAGTTAATTTAGCCTTAGACAAGAGAATTAAGCCTTGATTGATTTATTATTATTGCTTGTTTATTATTGTTGTTGATTTTTAGTTTGATTATTTTTGTAACAAAACTTCAAAGACAACTTTATTAGGATGATTATTCATTTGTTCTGGTATAGAACTCCCTGTAATAACATATTCACCCTTTACTAATCAGAATCAGTCACTGAAGTGGTATCTAATGACGTTGTTGTTGGTCAGTAAACTGACCAGCGGGTGCCAAACTTTAATGAATGAAAAATAAATAAAACAAATGTAGTGGGGCTGAGATGGAAAAGGTGTCATCCTTCTTCCTCCATCTCACCCTTCGTTATGGCTACAAGCTTCTACCCCGAGGTTGTTAGACTCATGAACCCCTAGTCTGAATTATCACTGTGAAAACAAATCACTGTAATACCATTTGGTTATGTGCTGCTGATCTCATGCTGCTGATCTATTTCATGTTGCTGTGTTCACTCGTCCTCATCTGCTCACACAGACTCATGTTCGTGCTGCTATTGTTTGGCGCATTGTTTCGTACTAGTAGTGCTTAATGTATTTTTAGTTTAGTGTATTTCTTATTTCATGTCTCGGATCTTTTTACTGTTTCTCTTTGCAATTTGTATTTTTGTTGGATGTAACTGGGACCCTGTGTACATAGTTTCGTTCCACCTTATGTACCACATGTGATGTGAATGACAGTAAATACACATTGACCTTGAGAACTGAAAGAACAAATGATCCTTCATAGCACCCTCAGTAAAATGCTTAGCCCTCCCCCTTAGCACCTGCAGAAAAATATATCTGGAGCCGCCACTGGCCGCAGGAGTGTGCATGGGAGGACTTTAACAAAAATTTAACAAGATTAACACTTAAAAACAAATTTTTTTTGCTTGAAATTATATCAAAGGTGTGTCTCAGTTGAACTTTTCCTTAATAAATGCACTTTGACGGTCAAATCAGCTGCATTTCAAAAGCCGATTCACGGAAGCGGGAGCGCGCAGCGGGAAGACTCCCTGTCCATTTCTTCAAAAGTTACCAAGATAACCACCTAAAAACAATTGTTTGTTTTCTCAAAAATTATTGTAAAGGTGTGTCTCAGTTGAAATTTTCCTTAATAAATGCACTTTAATGATCAAATCAGCTTAATTTCACCTGGGCGGTGCAGTGAATTGCAGCTGATTTGACATTTGCTCAAGGAGTTCCAGAGCAAGACAAAGGTGACTTTGTATGGCAAGCCAAGTGTCTCATTAATAGACACTTTTACCTATTAATGAGACACTTGGCTTGCCATATTACTCGAGGGCCCTCCAGTGGCTGAAAATGGTAGTGTTCAATATTTTCCATGTCAGAATGAATGAAATTGTCAGATCTCATCCAAAAATTGAGTTATAAATATGGGAAAAAACATAAATACGTCACATTGCTGTATAAGTCGCAGGCATGCCAGTTTATGCAAAGACTGTGACTTATACAGCAAAAATTACAATAATGTAACAATTTCTGGTAAAATCTGAACCATACAAAGAAAGAAACTAAAGCAAAGCATTGTTACCTTAAAATGTGCACTAAAACTTAATTTAGAATACCATACCATACCATACCATACCATTTTATTTATAAAGCACTTTAAACAGGAACAAGTCCACACCAAAGTGCTGGACAAACAAACACGCAACAGGCAACACAGACAATGAAGTACAACACGAAAAACATAAAAACATTGCAGATCATAAATCAAACGATCCAATACAAATCAGCTGGCATTGAAAGCAATGGAGTAGTAGTGAGTTTTTAACCGGGATTTGAAAACCGAGAGGGAGGGGGCCTGTTTGATGAGCAGCGGTAACTCGTTCCAGAGTCTTGGGCCTGCTACAGAGAACGCCCTGTCACCCCTGCGCTTAAGGCGAGTTTCTGGAACTATTAAGAGTACCTGATCCTCTGACCTCAAAGCACGTGGAGGGACATATGGGTGTATCAGATCCGAGAGATAGGCGGGGGCGAGACTGTTCAGCGATTTGTAGACATACATGAGAATTTTGAATTGGATTCGAAGATGAACCGGTAGCCAGTGAAGGGAGGCCAAGACTGGTGTAATGTGCTCTCTTTTGCGTGTGCTGGTTAAAAATCGGGCAGCTGCGTTCTGAACCAGTTGTAATCGTGCAATGGTGGCTTGACTGACGCCAAACAGAAGTGAATTGCAGTAATCAAGCCTAGATGTAATGAATGCGTGAATCACTGTCTCCAGGTGCTTTTTGGATAATATGGGCTTCAGCTTAGACAGACGCCTCAGCTGGAAAAAACAGGATTTGACGATCATGTTTACATGACTGTTGAGTTTCATGGAAGGATCCATTATCACTCCCAGATTTTTGACTTTTTGTTTTTCGGACAGGGGTAGAGCAGACAGGTCAATGCAGTGGTTTGAGGTTGTGTCATTGGGAAGGAACAATATGGCTTCAGACTTCTTATCATTGAAGCTTAAGAAATTTAAAGCCATCCAGTCCCTGATGTCAGCCAGGCAGTCGAGCAGAGGTTGAATAGAGCCTGTACCATTTTGTCTTAGGGGGAAGTAGATTTGACAGTCATCAGCGTAGAAGTGGAAAGGTATATTGTGTTTCCGGAAAATAGCACCGAGTGGCAGCAGGTATAAGGAGAACAAGAGAGGACCCAGGATGGACCCCTGCGGAACCCCCCATTTAAGAGCCGCCACTGCAGAAGTAAAATCATTGATGGACACACAAAAAGACCTGTCAGAGAGGTAGGATCTGAACCAGTTTAGGGTTAGAATAAGCTTTGTCAAATTAAACTAGTTTTTTGTACATTTTCAAACACCCACTTTACTAATTAAAGGAACTAGTAGATCTGTGGGTGGTATATGTGGTCCAACATTAGAATGCATTTTCAAGTGTGCAAAAATGTCAGTTTGATTCATTGAACAAGAATGAGAAAATTGTATTGTATCCTTCATGTATCACGATTAGCTGTGCATCTTTTATTATTTCATATCTCATCCTTTACGGCCTCTGTCTTTCTATGCATACGTGTCTGTAATCCTCATCTTGGTAAACTCTCGCATCCAGATGTTTCTCCAGAGGCATTAACAGCCTTTACACCTGCTCATCATCCCTGAGGCGTGAACCTAGAGACAATGTGCACATGCATTAGTCTAACCATTAAGAATTCAGCTTACAGCTGTGAAAGAAGGAGTAAGAAAAGGCTGAAATTGGCACAATTATATATTCTTCATTTGCAAAGCAAAATAGTCCATGTGTTATTGCTGATGTGATGTTCTTGGTGATATAACACAGATCCCCAAAATGTATAGATTCAAAAAATGATTTTAACGCTTTTATTTAGACATCACTTTGGATGTTTTCTTCTGAGATAATACTGCATAACACAAGCAGTTCAAAACAATGGACAAAAAATAGCTCAGAAGCCAAATTATTATCCTACAGTATTTGGTATTTTTTATTGTTTCTGACTCTGACTGCAACAGTGATCTTAAACTTCAGCACAGATTACATCAGTGATCAAGTGTGGCTTTTAAAATCTACAACTACCGGTAGCTAAAGTCAAACTGGCGAGCACATCTCTCCTGCTTTACCATCACTACACTGGCTTCCAGTTTGTTTCTGAATTGATTTTTTTAAAGTTCTTTTGTTGTCCCTCATTGCGGACCGAAGAGGGAAAAAAGAAATAACCTTCAACCGTCCATTTTGGGAGCTAGAAAACTGGAAAAATATGCAAAGAATGTACCAACTTAAATTTTGGTGTGTGGCTTTCAGCTTTTTCCTCTTCAGGGGTCGCCACAGCGAGTCATCCTCCATCTCACACTGTCCTCACTCCAACTACCTCCATGTTCTCTCTTAATTTTGGGGGACCGAGTTGGTGTAGAGGTAGGGCAGCCAACTTGAATTCAGAAAGTCAAAGGCTCAACTCCCCACCATGCCCACATGCTGTGGTGTCCCTGAGCAAAACACTCAATCCCTAATTGCTATCCAGGCGCCAACAGAGCTGCCCACTGCTCCACCTGGGTGCACCTCATGGAAAAAAATGTTTTTCATCATTTCATGGGAACATACAATGAAGACACATAACACTCTATTACTTGCATCCATTTATCTCCTTTGTCTTTTTCCTGGCAGCTGCATTTCTAACATCCTTCTACCAATATACCCACTGTCCCTCCTCCGGACATGTCCAAACCATCTCAGTCTGGCCTCCCTAACTTTATCTCCCAGTTGTTCAACATGTGCTGTACCTCTGATTATCTCATTCCTAATCTTGTCCATCCTTGTCACTCCTAAGGAGAACCTCAACATCTTAATAATAACAATAATGAATTCAATTTATAACACACTTTTCATTAGTGAAAATCTCAAAGTGCTACACACATTCATACAACGGTAGCGGCAGACTACCATGCAAGGTGCTTTCCAGTCCTACCGGGACTTCATTCATTTCTGCCTCTTCCAGTTCTTCTCCTGTCTTTTTGTCCATGTCTCTGTCTCCAGACCATACAACATAGCTGGTCTCACCACTGTCTTGTAAACTTTTCCTTTGACCTTTGCTGACACCTTTTGTCTAAAATCATTCCTGAAACTTTTCTCCATCCACTCCATCCTGCCTGGACTCTCTTTCACTTCTTTCCTACATTCCCCATTTTCCTGGACAGTGGACCCCAAGTACTTGAAGTCCTGCACCTTTGTGATCTCTGCTCCTTGTAGCCTCACTGTTCCACCTCCTCCCTCTCATTCCCACACATGTACTCTGTCTTTCTACGGCTGACTTTCATTCCTCTTCTTTCAAGTGCATACCTCCAGCTCTCCAAATTCTTTTCCACATGTTCCCTGTTCTCACCAGAGATCACAATGTCATCTGCAAACATCATAGTTCATGGGGATTCCTGCCTGACCTCATCTGTTAATCAACTTATTTCTAGTTGTTAAACTGATTAAAATAGTTTCTCACAGTGTCTGTCTGACCTGCTCCAGCTGTACGTTCCTTCATGCTCTCTCGGGTCAGCAGATATGTTGCTGTTGGTTGTTTCAAAGACAACAAGGTGGTTGAGAGTTGGCTTTTGTTGTTTGCATGTTCTGTTTTACTGTGCTTATTGAATTTGTAGTTTTAATTCTTGTTTTGACTCGTTTTTTTAAACTTTTATTTATTTGCTAGTATACAGCCAACAGTGTTGTTTGTAACGTGCTTAATAATTAAAGTTGTATTGTAAAGTTGTATTCTACAGTTTTAATAATACACCTTGAGACATTTTTTCTTAAAAAAGTGCCCAAAACTTTTGCAATATTTTTAATGTACGCTCAGTTTTTACATTCTAAAGTTCTTGCAACCCCATGGCATCTTAGATGAGTGGGTGAAACTTTAGGTAACAGTAGAATATTATGAGGTTTTCACTCCACAGCGGATACTGTATTGCCTGTAATCTTATTATCATACAAATTGGACCCAGAAGTTGCCTGTTTTTAAAGTGAAGTTGTCACATTTTTCTTTGTTTAGAATAAGCAAAGCTTTTCTCTTTCCTCTTTCAGGACCTTGATGTCTTTAGTTTCTATTTAGCAGCACTTTAACTGAACACCAGGATCCACATCTCAGTGTAATGATAATTTTGATGCATGATGCTCAATTTGTATAAGTTTTGTTTGCTGCAGAAAAGGGTTTGGGCTTTTATGTATGTAAATATCTTTATCAGTGAGAGGATTACATTTGCAGAAAGAATAAGGCAAACTACCAGCAAATTCTTTTTAGCTGTCATTTAGTTTAAACAGCTTTGTTTTGTGTGTGTTGTTTTTATTCTATTGAAGAAATTGGGCTAATTACTGACACTACGCATAATATCTTGCTTTCTGTTTGTAAATTGAACCATTTTTCTTTTGTCATTGAACATTAAAGAATTGACAGAAGACTAACACCTTGTTCAAAATTTTCCTCACAAATGCAACAGTTGTGAAATTGTCTCACATATCTTTTCTGGTATATAAAATAAACAATTATTTTCTCAAAGTAAACGCTAACCCACAGTTTCTGAACCTCTGACATGAAGGGAATCTGACTGACCCTGACCAGTTTTACAAAAGTCGGTACAAATCTGCCCTTTTAGATTAGCTGGCTGAGAATAAATTGATAAAGGTTACACAAATTAACTTTTTGCAGATAAAGTATCATAGAAAATAAAGCATAAATGTAAAATAAAGCATTGGTTCCTCGGTCTTGGTTGCATTACAGGCCTTCTTTATACAGAACAACTTTCCCATGTAACTTTTTTATTTGGGTTAGCTTGTAGGTTTGCTAATACTTGAAAAATAACTGTGACTGAGTCAAGCACAGGAAAGTGGTGCAAACAAACATGAGTTTAACAATAAAATACATTTAAGGCCAATGTATATAAAATAGCTATAAAGTGTTTTTTCATCATGCTATTGTAGCCTGGTGGATTTGGACCCCTGCATTAAAGTACTACAGCTTTTCAGCTGTGTTTAAAAGCAACATTGTTTTTTCCCCTGTTTTATGATATTCTAAATCAAATTCAAGCTCGCTGAAAGATCGGCGCGGTGTTTAGAAAAAACAAACACAGACTCTCTATTAAAATGATGTGTCATTTATTAAAAGGTCTGTGACAGATGAAGGAAAAAGCAAAACAGACATACAGTTGTACAGTCACCTCAGATGTACAAAAACATAAATGTTCAAACACACAAACTGTTTTTCTGCTCGGGAAAATGTGTCAGTTAACCCTGCTACAAAAGAAACAGCAAAGACACACAATCTCAAGGTATTGATGTTATAAGAATTCTCACCGTGACACAAGAGTCGGGAAGTCACACAACTCAGGTGAAAACCATACATCAACAACTGGACACCTTCTTCAGAGGTTCTCAGTAGACTTCCAAAATTCTCTTGAGTGCTCGACACCTTTATACATTGTGGTGTGTGCGTGCGTGTGTAGATGTGTGTGTGTGTGTGTGTGTGTGTGTGTGTGTGTGTGTGTGTGTGTGTGTGTGCGTGTGTGTGTGTGTGTCTTCACTCACTCTCATCTGAGCAAAACATGTTTTTCAAAGCAAAGTGGTGCCTAGCACGGCTGAAGGAAAAAAATATCTTATCTGACTAAATTGTTGCATTTCTTACCAAGAAGGGCTGCCAAGGTCATGTGTAAGAAACGAGCTTAGTTTCTCACACATAACTGCGCCTGATAAAACCTAATTGCAAAAACTAAGTTGCAAAACACAGAGTTCAGATACAGTTTCTTATGGTCAGCTTGACACTGAACTAGAATATTTACTCCAGGCATGTATGCAACTCACAAGTGTTGCAGAAAGCATCAGAAAGCATTAACTCTTAGCAGTGCTGGGCAGCGCTAACCCAAAAATTAGTTCCACTATTTCTAAAGCACTAATTAATTTATTTAGGTCCACAATTTCAAAAGCACTAATGTCTTATGAAAATTAGGGGAAGCTAATTCTAAACCGCTAATTCTAAAATAAAACACCATCAGACAAGAAGCAAGTTTTAAGTTGTTTGTATTGTACTATAGACTTAGGAAGGTATTTATAATAATATTGTTTGTAATAATAATCATTTTCTTTGAGTATAACCAATAGACAGGAAGGTATTTATAATAATATTGTTTGTAAAAATAATCATTTTCTTTGACTATAACCAATAGACAAAAAATACACACAACAAAACAGACCCTGATTACACCCAAGAGTTCTTTTTTTTCTATTTTAAATCGGTTCTTGAATCCCGGATGATTAAAGGTCCATCAATCAATAATCTGGTAGTTTGTAGTTCATGATCCAGGGTAATATGTCCAGAAAAAAACAAATAGTTTGGTGCAATTTAAGTCCTACCGCACAGCTGTGGTGGTCCGGTAGCTTGCCAATGCCATCCTGGGTGGGAACAGGGGGTGAAAAAAAACCTGACCTAAACAAGGTCATAAACAAAACA
>JBBPBX010022715.1:0-28387 GCA_038048925.1 Garcialebias charrua
CAAAGCTTAAGACTATTTTATTCAAACTGGCTTTTAGTAATTAAATATGTGGTGACATTTCTGGTTTTATTTTTGCTTTTATGTTGTGTTTTTCTTGATTTTTAATCTGTCTTTTTAAGTACTGCACTGTTTTTTGTTAAGCACTTTGGTCACCACCACCGTGGTTGTGTAAAGTGCTATATAAATGAATAAATGAAATGAAATGAGTATTTTTATGTTAATGTTGAGTTCAAAGATTATGTACTCGTTCAACCCCTAGCACACGGATGTCTGAAAAGCAGCAGAAATGCTTCATTGTCACTCCAACACGGCGTCGGCTGAACAGGGCCTCAGCTTCAAACTGGGACCTTCACACTCCTCAGATTTAATTTGAAAACACGCCCCCCACCCCAGGCAAGAAGTGAACGTTCTTCAGAATAAAAGTTTGATTTTGAACTTTTAGGATTCATTTTACATCACCCCCTCGTTGATGATCACCTCCAGCAGGACTGATGCTTGTGAAGCTGTTTGCAGATGACACCATGTTATGAATGGAAGAACCAAAACCCAGCATCACCAATTAATCCAGTAATGGTTTAACGCCACTTCCCAGTTCCACAACACTGAGCCCCACTGAGGCAAGAACTGCTGCTGCTGACAGACAACGGATGTCTTTCTCATTAAACACAGATCCTATAGATGTCTTTAATGACAGATTCCATTTGAGGAAATAAAGGCCGACCCACCGCTCATCCACAAGTGATCGCTGTGCCTGGAACGAGTCCAAACCTCTCCAACACACAGGGCAGCACATCTGCAGACATAAAAACACACTCCTCACCCAGCCCACCGGGTTTAATCTCTTTAAGTGTTTCCTCTCCATCCTCCTCTCATCCTGACGCTTCTGAAGGCAACGACTCAAACTTTCATCAGCTCCTCCCTCGACAGGAGGCGCAGACGCTCGGATGTCCATGAAGCGTCTGCCTTCTGCCATAAATCCTTTCTGTTAATGCTGATGTTGGCGTCCGGGCTAGAAGATATGTGGCTGAACGCTGCATAAAATAACTCTTCACACCTGCACTTCATTAGAAAACAAATAAACACTGTTTATTTGTTGGGAACGCTGTTTGTTGTATATCAAATAGATCCTTATATATTGTTGCTATTCACACTTTAGTTTTGCTATTGTTGGATGTAACTGGGACCCTGAGTACATAGTTTTGTACCAGATGTGACGAGAAGGACAATAAATATGAGTTGAACTTGAAGCCAAACCCCACGTTGCACGTTGAACTGAACGTGACTGCAGATTGTGTTAAACGTGCATCGTTCACAACGTTTTCTCAAATGAGACGTTTTAGATCAGACTCGTGTGAAATTGAGCTGCAGCGGTGTCCTCTACAGATGTGTGCAGCTGCTGTGGGACAAATAGAACAAGAGCAGTTCAGTTCAAGACACAGAGCTGAAGGAGCTGCGTTTGAGAAAATCAGCAGATTTAAGTATGATGAAATCAATAAAACATCTTGATTATGTTCACTTCTCGTTTGAGTTCAAATTTAAAGCTGTTAGAAGTTTAATTTACAGCTGTTCAAAAAATTGTAGTATTGCAGTTATAATTTTAACTGCTTTTTTGCTTTGTTATAAAACTTTGAAGTTTCATTTAGTTATTTTTCTTTACTGCAGGGAAACAAACACATTTAGCTGCTCGCTGCTGAACACTATGCTTACAAACGTTAAAACTAAAGACACATTAACCATCAATATGAGGAAAAAAGTTCAAATTTATACAATTTTCTTTATTGCATTAATGAAAAGTGCGTTATAAATTAAATTCATTATTATTATTATTATTATTATTATTATTATTATTTTACTTTTAAGCACTAAAGACTCAGTGACAAAAAATTAATACTTTTTTAAAATTAATTAATACTTTGTAAAAATAAATTAGATGAACATTAAATAAATAATTAAATGAATAAATAAACAAATTGAATAAACAAATAAACAAACAAAAATAATTTTAATAAATAAACAAATTACATGAATTAAAAAGCAATTACAAATAAACAAATAAATAAAATTGTAAATAAAAAACAAGTAAACAAATAAATTGATTAAATAAATTAATTAATAAATAAACAAATGAATACAATAAATTAATTAATAACAATAACAAATAAACAAATCTGTATGTTCAGGCAGTAAAAGTTTTCTGATCTTGCGTTCATGATTCACATCAACAAACTTACAGCGTCAGGTCGTTTTGTTTTCTCGTCTTCCTGCAGGATTTTGTTTCGCATTAATAAAAAAAATCATCGCCTTTTTTGCAAACCTGCATTTTTTTCTCCTTCATACAACTTTTCACCTTGACCCATGCAGGCTGATGAAGTTTAATCAAAAATGGAAATCCGTCAGTTTCACCAACAGTCTTTGTGTTTTTCTTTTACAAAACATGAACACAGAATTTGCTCCTTTTCAACTTGATGCACATTTTGCCCACAGAAATGAGGACCTGCATTTAGCTTGCACAGAAAAACCTCCCTGGACTATCTGAGATCTCCACACCGGACTCGAGCTGCCACTTCTGGACCAACGGGGATGGATGAGGTCTGCAGAGACCCGTACGGTGGAAATGAGGGCTGCAGCAGGAAAACTGATGTTGATTGCTTGTGAACGGTGGACGGTAAAACTCCACTGAGCTTTGACTGCAGGCCCGGAGCCACAGAGAGACGAGGCATCCATCATAAACACAGAAACCTGCCATGACAGGAAGCAGGCTTCACCTGCACCAGTTAAAAATACCAGCAGGACAACCAGTGACCTTTGTGTACAGACGGAGTCAGGTTAGGTTTGTATACATCCTGCTTCTTCATTTTATGTTTTATTTCAAGTCAAAATAGGCTTTATCTGTTAAAGTTGTTTTATTTGTTTGAATGTGTGTGTGTGTTGGGGGTGGGGTGTTTGTCTTATATATATATATATATTTTTTTTTTTTCTTTCGGCTTTTCCCTGCGTTAGGGGTCACCACAGCGATCTAGTCGCACGAAGATTTGGCAGTTGTTTTTACGCCGGATGCCCTTCCTGACACAACCACAGACCACCGAGCAACCACAGCCCTCTGTGTGGAGCAGAGAGCTGATATCTAGGGTTCCCGGGGGAGCAGATGGTGTGGGTTAAGGGCCTTGCTCAAGGGCCCAGAGTGGGGCAGATGAGGGTGGAGACAGGTGTGACCGCTTCACTTATCCCACCCACATCTTTGATGTTGTCGGTACCGGGGCTTGAACCGGCGATCTTCCGATCACAAGCGCACCTTCTTAACCTCTGCGCCACCACTCCCACACGGATGTTTGTCTTATATATGAAGTTTGAATTCAATATAATTTATAAGAGTTTGCAGCTTGAAAAGGATGAAATGATGTACGGGAAAATCTTATTACATTTCAAAGTTATAGATTTTTTCTATCAGTACAATCAAGGAAGGGCACGGTGGCTCTGTTGGTAGAGCTGCCACCTCTCAGTGAGAAGGTTGCTGGATCAAATCCCGGGGGCCTTTCTGGGTGGAGTTTGCATGTTCTCTCTGTGCATGTGTGGGTTTTCTCCAGGTACTCCGGTTTCCTCCCACAGACCAAAAACATGCAAGTTAGTCTGATTGGTGACTCTAAATTGTCCCTAGGTGCGAGAGAGAGTGAATGGTTGTCTCGTTTGTCTCTCTGTGTCCCTGTGATGGACTGGAGACATGTCCAGGGTGTCCTTCACCTCTCGCACAGTGACTGCTGCTGGACATGGACACCAGTGATTCCTGTGACCCGAAAAGGAAGAAGCGGGTAAAAGATGATGGATGGATACAATCAAGGAAGATTTTAAATGTGATGTGGTGTCACCTAAAGTTCATGCTTTTCTTTCTACAGGCTCTTAGTGTTTAATTTCTAAATACAGGTAGTCCTCGACTTACGACGGAGATCCGTTCCTGCGCGGCGGCGTAAACCGAATTTCGATGTAAGTCGGAACATACATCCAAACTGCACCTTATACGTACAGGTAGTCCCCGACTTACGAGCGCTCTGACCTACGAGGTTCCGGACTTACGAGCTGGCGAATTTTTGGAAAAAACGCAAAAAATACCGAGTTTTTCTGTGTTTTTTCACCACAGTTCGTTAGCTAAACATGTGGACACACGTTTCCGATCATTTTTATGCACTCGTAAGCAGTTTTTCGATGAAAAACGAGTGTTTGTAGTCGCGCTAGCAAAACCGTTCCAACTTACGAGCGAAATTCCGGACTTACGAGACACGTGGCGGCCGTTCCAAGTTACGAATTTTCGCTTTACGAGCGCCTCGGAGGAACGAAACTCGCTCGTAAGTCGGGGACTACCTGTATAGTACTGTATTTTACCAAGCACTTAGCCTATCCTAACACAGTACCCTACATAATGATCAAAACATATACATTTCAGAGCCACAATGAAGGAAAAAACAGTTAATTTCTTACTGGGATGCTGTGGTGAAGCCATTTCCTCCGTTCCTCCTCCCTCCTCCGGATTCCCCATTCGTTTACGTTGTAAAACAGCCGTCCATAAAACAGCTACTTTTCCACAGCTGCTGCCCGTCCAGCTTGGTCCAACAAGTTTTGTTTTGTATTTTGAATGTCCAGAGGACCAGACATAGCTTTTTTAGAGCGTACAGGGCAGTTCTCCGCCGCTACGTTTAGAACGTAAAACCGGAAACCGGAGACTTCGTAACTCGGCTTTTCAAAATAAAATTTTCAAAATATTTTTTTTTTTTAGAATGGAGATGCATGTCGTAACCACAAAACGTTGTCACTCGAGACCGCCGTAAGTTGAGGACTACCTGTAGTTTCAAAGAACAGACATCATGAAGCTGCAGCCATCTGCCGGACTGCAGAAAAAAAAAAACATATGTTCCCATGGTTTGTAGAGACTGGACCTATGGATGCAGACAAACATGAGGAGCTTGAAGAGAAACTTAAAGTTTAACAGTTTTTCAACAAAATCAAAGGTTGATGTGGCAGCAAGAGCTACAAGTGACCAAACATGAAGGATACACAAAGGAGAGCCTGAACAGAGGCTGCTGGGAGGAGGAGTGGAGACACCTGGGCGAAGGGCGACTGGGAGGAGGAGGTGAGAGTGGGCAGGGCTTGAGCAGAGGAGGAATAGTGAACTGAGGACACAGAGGATGCTGGGAGATCCTTCTGGACCCTTCATACCCAGGACACAAACTTTGTGAGCACCAGAACTCTGATCAACATCTAAAATTCAAGAAATCTTGTTCAAGGATATTTAAGGTCAAGACATTTCTATATAAAATAATTTTGTTGACTCTAGAAAACAGCAACAGTTTTTTAAAATTATTATTACAGGTAGTTCTCGACTTACGACGGAGATCCGTTCCTACGCTGCGTCATAAACCGAATTTCGACGTAAGTCAGAACATACGTACAAACAGCACCTTATACATACAGAACTGTATTTTACCAAGCACTTAGCCTATCCTAACACAGTACCCTCCCTACATAATTATCAAAAACACATACATTTCAGAGCCATAATGAAGGAAAAAAGAGTTAATTTCCTACTGGGATGCTGGTGAAGCCTTTCCTCCATCCCTCCTCCGTATTCTCCATTTGGTTACGACGTAAAATTGCGTTCACAGTACAGTTTTTTTTGTGTTTTTGTTTTGTTTTTTGAATGTCCAGAGGACAAGACAGCTTTTTTAGAGAGTACAGGGCAGAATTCCTTCGCAGCTATGTTAAAACGTAAAACTGCGTAACTCGACTTTTCAAAAAAAAAAATATATATATATATATATATATTTTAATGGGAGAAGCATCGTAACTGCGAAACGTCGTAACTCGAGACCGTCGTAAGTCGAGGACTACCTGTATAATTTTTTTAATACAAACAAATTCACAAACATTTAAATAATAAAAAAAAATTATCCTCGTGTGTATGTGCGGATGAGACGGCTCTACGAGCTTTTCCTCACTTTTAGTCCTCAAAAAAAAAAACTGTCCTGCAGGCCTCAGAGAGCGACGTTGCAGAAACAGCTCCCTCCAACCAGTTTATTGACCATTTATTAACAATAATCTGCAAATTCCAACAACAATACATTTCTGTCTGCGTGGAAACAATGTCTCTATTTAATACATCGTCTTCTTCACCTGCTACCTTCTAAAAACGCAGCTCCATGAATTTAGCTCTTCTTTTCATTTATTTCTCTTTTTTAATAGGATTTGCAGCATTGTTTAGTAAATACTGACTTAAAGATATGCGTCATATTTTATTTTGTAAAGTAAAGAAAGTAAAGCATGATACCATCTTACATTTTACTTGTATTTCAAAGAAAAACAACATAAATAACATAAAACCCTCACAGAAAGGAAAATGAACCGCCCCAACCATTTCCCACTCCTTTCACACTGCAAATTATATGGTGCTTGCCAACATTTAAAACATTATTTTTAGACAAGCTAGATAATTTGCCTTGTTTTAAAAATAGTTTACTTGTTTTTAAGTCTTGATATTAGTGTTTAATCTTAAATCAAGTATAATTATATAATAATGTCTCTATTATACAAAAATCTTAAAATATAAAGAATAACTCTTAAATTAATCTAAATTAGGGCTCTCATCAGATGTCTCTAAAAATATAACTTGTTTTAAGATAGAATAGCAAACTCAATTTGCTTGATTTAGGAAATTCACAAGAGATATGCTGAAAACACAATTTATTCAATATTCAGCTTCACAGAGAAAACATTTAACCATAATTTATGGTACAAATCTCCATTCAGACAACTGTCTCAACATGCCAGCATTATTGTGGCAACACAAATACTCTGACAATGGTTTAGAAAACATTTGAAAACCAATATATGTCATCTGATGTCAAAAAACTGCACTGAGCCAATGTGTTCAGCCCTATTTTAAAGGTGATTTCTATGGGAAATTATATCACAACGACTATATTTTAATGTCACAAACAAATGGTCGCGGAAACTAAAAGAGAAATAGGAAGTATAATCAATGAGCTCATGGACTAATTCTGTAGCTTGGGCAATAGTGGGCTCAGCTACTTCATACACAGCAAAATCAGCTGAGTTAAAATAACAGAGTCAAAGTGCAATAACTCTATCAGAGTTTATAAAACACAGTTGTGAGTAATACGCCCCCCAGTGTTGGTGAATAATCATGGTGTCGAGTAGCATGTGCTGAAAGAACTCTGGAAAGCTCCTCCCACTGAATTTCTGCTGACGCCATTTTCTCTTCATCCATTCGTCTGAGCAGAGGTAAGTTGACTTAGTAAGGAAGAATCTGTAGTTTTAATTGAATTATATTACATGCATATTTGCCAACTATCACGTTTACAGTTAGTCTATTTTAAGAAAATACTGTAATGTGGTGTAGGTTCGACTATTACTATTTAGCTTAGCACTGAATTCATAACTACATTTTACTTAGTTTATTGAGATTTTATACGATATGGGGAGTTCCTAGCATATTCTTTGTTGGTGACCAAAACGCGGATTTCATGACTTTATTATACAGAACGTGTATGTTGGTTTAGCTAGCTGCTAACGAGTTAGCGTAGCAAAGCGCGGCAAATCCACCCAACGCGCTTTCCCCTGGTGAATCCTTAACCAGGATTAGAGCTGGCATTGACAGAAAATAATACAATTTTGTTTTTTTATTTGTGTGCTGTGTATTTGGGGAGAATATCGTCCATCTGCGTACCGTTTCGTGTTTTTTTTTTCCACTCATTGAACGTTAATATATGCGCCGCGGAACAAAATTTCCTGGGCGTGTTTCAGCACGGGACTATTATCGCGAAGCACGCGCAGCATTTAGCCGTTAGCATCTCGCTGCGGTCTCATGGCTTTATTGTTAAAAGACGAGCGCACATCCAAGCTGTGTGGACTTTGTTTCATGAAGAGAAGACTGGATGTGCAGCAGCAACACGTAACGTGTCGTGAACGCGCTTGAAACTACGTCATCTCGGAATGTGAACGAAGAAACAGCAGCTGTTGCAGCCCTATGGTTGCAGCAGCTACTGTGTTGTCTTTAATCAGCACTCTTGTGAAAGCTACGACACTATTTATTAAACCTAGATTAAATTATTCTTAATTACAACAAAATAGCTGTCTCAATTCATGGGTTGCAGTCAAAAACGTCTGCCTCTGAGTAGCCTACGCGCCGAAGGTACCCATATTTCATTGCGTCTTCAGCAAATTACAGTAAACAGGAAAACAGTCTTGCCATTTTTACGTGTTTTTACGTGTTATTTTAAGCACGTTATCTGTACTTATGGCTGTATTTTTTGTTTAGCAACATATAGCTTATGAACAGTTAAAGCTAATTTAAATTGAATCTTGTGCATTTTTATGGTTTTCAAATTTAACTTCTGCAGCCCTTCTGAAATTCTAAATGTAAGGTTTTTACCTTTTGCAGTGATCATGCTCCTGAAAGTAAAGCTTGGAGAGTGTCAAAAGTTTGTTCGACTAACAGAGCCTACTTTAAAAGGATTTTTTATTGCAGGTAAAGTTTGTTGTATTTTATTTTGATGAGTGTTCAATGGTGTCAAATCAAAACATTACCTCTTGTCCAATGTCATCCACATTTATAATCAGAGTATGGGTAAGTGTTAAGTAGTAAATGTTTGTGTTAATTTTAATATTATGTACAGATTTCATAAAAGTGACGTGTGAAAAATTATTTTATAAATTTTAAAAGCAAAATTATAACATGTTTTCTGTGATTTCTTTTTTATTTTATTTTTTGTTATAGCATTTGAAAAGTTTGGCATTCAAGCTGTTACAGAAGGAGTCAAAGTTATTGACACTTCAGGAACTGAGCTAGATGATGATGTCTTTGAAGTTATTAAAGATCCCTCCACTGGTGTGCTAACCATCAAATATGACACAGGTTTGTTGCAATCAAATTAGCCGTTTTATAGAAAGTAAAAACACCATTGAAGAACTGAGCACAACAACTTTTATTCCACTTTTTCTTTCATTGTACATAGATGAGACCCCTACACTGTTGTCACCTGTGTCTGTGCCATCACCTGGTGATTCTGCAGACACAGACGATACCATCATCCTTTCAGAGAGTCCACCCAGTAAACGCCAGAGGCCGGATGAAGAAGCTAAGCAGGTAAAAACTTAAGAATCTTTCAACAAAAAAAATGTAGCAGAGCTTTTTTTAAATATAGCTTTGCATTATGTCTTTAGTTGGTTGAATCCATTCTTACAAGTAAACCAGGTGGAGAACGCATAATAAATGAGTACAAAAGAACCAAGTCTTTGATGGATGAAACCAGAAGAAAAATGGTTAATATCCTGGCAGCTGACATGACAGAAAAATATGGGTAGGTTACAACTAAAATAAATAAATAAATAATGGTAATTATTAAAGTACACTGAAATGCATTATCTGTTCTTCAGCACATCACCACCACGACAGGAGAAGGAAAAGTATGCGAAAGGAATTGTTAGTTTCTTCCCCTAAGTGATCCGCAGTCTAAGAATGGCTATGTGAGTTATGCACATTAGGGGTTTTGGAAATGCAACATATTTTACAAGCTTTAACAGTTTAATCTTAAACAAGTGTCTCTGTCTCTTCTTATTTAAAAGGAGCATTATTATGATGGGGACAGTGGCACTGGATACCTGGCCTGGAGGATCAAAACTCCAGAGAGCATCTTCCAAAGAAAGACGGATGTCATTTGGAGGTAATCTGACTATTCAGCACACTTAGTTTTTGTGGAAATGTAAATAGAAATACCCTGATGCATGCTCAATAATCCAGGTAGAAAAATCTAAAAAAAAAAGCTAAGTCTGATCCTCTGGACATTCAAAAACAAAACAAAGCAAAAAAATTGTAGAAACATTTCGTCTTTTGTCCGAAAGACTTCCTGAGTCTGAGTTGCTGTATTCAGCTCAGTCTTATAAATAAATGGTAAGATTTATTGCTCCCGGTAGGTCTGGATGGCGCCTTGCAAGGCAGGCTACCACTACCGGTGTATGAATGTCTGAATGAATGTCTGAATGAATGGGTGGATGGTTGGTATTGTAAAGCGCTTTGGGGCTCCTCACAGGGGGCTGGAAAGCGCTATATAAATAAGCTCCATTTACCATTTACCAAATAGAAATATTTTAGCAAACCAAACGTTAAGGACTGACATATGAACTCTATAAATAATGTCTAAAGATGCATGTATTTTATTTGTCAGAAGGACCCTCTCGTGAGCAAAAGGATGGAGGGCCAAGTGCTACAAGAGAACTCCACTGTGTTCCAGAGCTGGTCTTGAGTGATGAGGAATGTAAGGAAGCCATCTCTTTTATGAAGTATTCATCAGATGAAGAGATGATCAAGAAGAAAATGAAACTGACGTTTCCCTACCACCGCAACATTGTGCTTGATCCCCAGCAGTCAGGAAACATACTCACAGACTTTCCACGTTTCAAAAATGTGAAAGGCTTGGTGTGTATCAGTAGATTACACTGCAATAAGTTCATGTTGTAGATGGGTAGTTAATAGCTCTTATTTACTTCTCAAAATCTATTGTGCTCAATTCCCACCACAGATTGAGCTGGATTTCCTTTGGATGTTTGGAGAAGAAGTATCAAGCAGACTCCTGGAGAAGTGGCCAACAACATTCAAGAAGAAAACATCCCTGACCTGCCCACCTTCACATACCAGCACAGCATCGTCGGAAAGGTATAGCAAAGACATGTTAATGTTTTTTTTTTTACTTTCTTTTTTGTTTTATGTTACATCTACAGTACTGCAATCATCACATCTCTCTCGACAGCCTCCAAAGTGTCACGCCCCCCTGGTCCATCCACACCTGTGCACCACACCACACAGGTAAGGAGAAGTTGTTCTGTGTTTCCATTTTTGCAGATGTTCACATCTGTGTGTGGGTTTCAACAGAACCAACCTGCTGCTCTCTCCTCATGGTCCAGCCTTCTGTAGCTCCTCCATCTCCACAACTCTTCACCACACAGGTAAGGAGAAGTTGTTCTTGTCTGTGTTTTCTTATCTGCAGATGTTGACGTCTGTGTGTGGGTTTCAACAGAACCACCTGCTGCTCTTGCCTCTCTGTCCTGCCTGCTGCCCTAGCTTATCTCCAGTGTCACCTGTTTGTGACCATCAGCAGTGAGTAGAACTTGTTCTCTGTCTGTTTTACATGTTTTATTTGCAGGTCACTGTCCAGCTGTATCTTCACATGTTCATCTTTGTGTTAATTTCTACACAGATCACCTCCTGGACTTTCCTCATGGATGAACGTGTGTCCTCTGTCCTGCCTCTGTCGTCCTGCCTGCGGCCCTAGCTTGTCTCCAGTGTCACCTGTTTGTGACCATGCAGTGAGTAGAACTTGTTCTCTGTCTGTTTTACATGTTTTATTTGCAGGTCACTGTCCAGCTGTATCTTCACATGTTCATCTTTGTGTTAATTTCTACACAGATCACCTCCTGGACTTTCCTCATGGATGAACGTGTGTCCTCTGTCCTGCCTCTGTCGTCTTGCCTGCGGCCCTAGCTTGTCTCCAGTGTCACCTGTTTGTGACCATGCAGTGAGTAGAACTTGTTCTCTGTCTGTTTTACATGTTTTATTTGCAGGTCACTGTCCAGCTGTTACTTCACATGTTCATCTTTGTGTTAATTTCTACACAGATCACCTCCTGGACTTTCCTCATGGATGAACGTGTGTCCTCTGTCCTGCCTCTGTCGTCCTGCCTGCGGCCCTAGCTTGTCTCCAGTGTCACCTGTTTGTGACCATGCAGTGAGTAGAACTTGTTCTCTGTCTGTTTTACATGTTTTATTTGCAGGTCACTGTCCAGCTGTTACTTCACATGTTCATCTTTGTGTTAATTTCTACACAGATCACCTCCTGGACTTTCCTCATGGATGAACGTGTGTCCTCTGTCCTGCCTCTGTCGTCCTGCCTGCGGCCCTAGCTTGTCTCCAGTGTCACCTGTTTGTGACCATGCAGTGAGTAGAACTTGTTCTCTGTCTGTTTTACATGTTTTATTTGCAGGTCACTGTCCAGCTGTTACTTCACATGTTCATCTTTGTGTTAATTTCTACACAGATCACCTCCTGGACTTTCCTCATGGATGAACGTGTGTCCTCTGTCCTGCCTCTGTCGTCCTGCCTGCAGCCCTAGCTTGTCTCCAGTGTCAACTGTTTGTGACCATGCAGTGAGTAGAGCTTGTTCTCTGTCTGTTTTACATGTTTTATTTGCAGGTCACTGTCCAGCTGTATCTTCACATGTTCATCTTTGTGTTAATTTCTACACAGATCACCTCCTGGACTTTCCTCATGGATGGACGTGTGTCCTGCCTGCCTCTGGTGTCCTGCCTGACTCTGGTGTCCTGCCTGACTCTGGTGTCCTGCCTCTATCCATCACCTGTGTGTCAACACCTTCTGCCTCAATGACTGCTGCCAAAAAAAACACACAGCAAGTCTTGATTTAAATTCAAAGTTTCATTGAACACTGCCATGAGGGGCTTCAGCTGTGACTGTATTTGTTCAGGACTTCTCTCCACCTGCGTGTGTTGGGTGGTGCAGCGAGGCTGCACCGTCAGCAGAGGGAGACGACCCCGACTGAAGCCAAACTGAGCCGAACACATTCCCTTTCATCTCCAAAATGTCCTGAGCTAAACAAAATCAAAGACGTGCATGTGAAACAGGAAGTCGTGACAGAGGAAGAGGGGCCAGACTCCTGCTGAAGCTCCTGCATGCATCTTGAATGGTAAAGGACCGTAGCCTACTTATACCCATATCTACTCAAGATACTCAAAGCTCTTACAATACAATGTGTGGCCTCAATTACCTCCAACACACACGTTTACACACTCTGCTACATCTATACAAAGATAATCTGGATCAGTTGAGAATTAATCACATTCATACACTGATGAGACACACATCAGAGCAGTGGCGGTTCCTGAAATGTCCACCAGGGGGGCAATTTCTCCTAAATGAAACCCCCCCCCCCCAAGTTCAAATTATTTGTTTTTTGAAAATAAAATGCAGATTATTACAAGGTCAACAGAACAATTAAATGCTCAGGATGAGAATAACCAATTTGACTCACTAAAACAACAAAGAACAAACAAAAATATATATAAATAAATAAATGACATATAAATTATAGAAAGGAAAATAAATGAGATTAAAACATTTCTGCATTTCTACTTGCAAGAGGCTTTGTTTTCATTCTCCAGATCAATACAGTGTTAAGAAATAGTAAAACACCTCAAGTGACATTTAGTATATAAAATAATTAATGTTTGATCATTTTTATTAGCAAATTAAAATAAATGTAGCCATCAGAGTCCAATACTGTACAATAACCTGCGCTGGCAACCTAACTCCACAAACAAACAAAGAAAAAAAACAAACTCACCAGATGCCACTTTTAGAATAAACAGTCAGCTTAAGGCTTTTATCACAAACAGAGCAACCATAAAGTGGAGAGGATATCAGTCAGGAATGGTAATATAATAATATAAGCATTAGATGAAGGCTAGCATTAGCATGTTATCTCCAAAAAAAAAATCACCAGTTGCCACTTTTAGAATAAACAGTTAGCTTTCACAAACAGCCATCTCATTTGAGAGGCATATCAGTCATAAATGCAAATAGACATGAGATAAAGGGCTTTCAATGATTTAAAACTTACCTGAGCAAGCCTGCTTGTCACTGCACGGCTCATTTTCCAGAAAAAAAAAAAAATTAAATAAATGACCAGAATCACGCGCGATCGGTAGGTCGTGTGGGTACAGCCTCACGTTGGACGTGTCGGGCGCTGAAATCTGCGCCCAGAATTTTTCCATTGTTTTTGCAACATTGTGGAATAACTGCGCATGCGCCATTTATAACGAGAGTCTATGGATAAGATCAGAGCTCCCCCAAAACAGGAAATACGTCACCAATCAGAAAAAGTTTTTGAAACAAACAATATAACTCATCATTACTCATAAACTATTTATCCTACACAACTAAAAACATATACAGTATGCATATATTTCGAAATATTTTTATCTTATTATTTCCTTTTTATTCTATTTTTTAAAAGTCTTCAATGTAAAATGGTCCAGAAGATCCAGTGGTGCGGCGCCCTAGCGCCCCCTATTGGCCGGCCGCCCCTGCATCAGAGGCAATGAGGGGTTCAGTGTCTTGCCCAGGGACGCTTCAGCATGTGACTGCTGGTGGAATCGAACCCTCAACTCTTGCATTGGGGCATCTTGCATCTAACCACTCAGCCACAGAAGAGGCACGCTTTCATCACACATCTGTCAGTGTCTGCATGTTTGTGGCAAAAAAGACCTAATTCTGTAAGGGCCTGTTCGTCTGTTAGCAAAATAGCTTGTTAACCACCGGACACATTTTAATGAAACTCCAAACGTAAGCAATGAATGTTCTTGCATAACTTGTTAACTTTTGGAGTCTGCACAATTCAAGATGGCTGCCACAGCTAGTCAAACCCATACATGGCTACGCTTCAGGTCTTTGACTTGGGTGGAGGAGCTGAAGCATCTAGATGTTTTGCTTCAGAGTGATGGAGCAGGGGATGGATTGACGTGTCTAGCACTAGGATGACTGAATTTTCAAGATCCTGAGGACAAACCCCCTCCTTCTTCTCAACCATTAGTGGGCCATTAACTGCCTTTTGTTATAAATATGCGTGCACACAACTCAGACACCCCCACCACACCAGACTGCATTCCAATGTTTCCACCAGGTAAGTAAGGGCCAGTTTACACGGCGCGTATTTTGAGTGTAACCGCTACTTTCTCTTTGCGACTTTGCTTATCGCCTACACGACACCGCTGGCCCCCCTCGATGACACCGATACTTTTCTGACCCTGCTCTCAAGGTGGAAGTTTTTCGCTGACCCCCCGTTGATAATGTAAACATCTCCCGTGGAGCTTTTGTTTGAACACATGCACGCAGCACGCACGCGCAGACAGCCGGCATTTTAACAATGGCGGTGGACTGGACAGTGGACACACGCACCACTTTCTGAACTATAGCTGATGGAATATATTTTGATTCTCATATTTAATTATTCTACACCTTACCTGCATCTGTGTTGGAAGAGAGCAGCTGCCTGGATCCAGTTGTCTGTTAACGAGGCAGTCGGACATTTCACGTGTCACGCTGCACTATAACATACTAAATGTGCTATATATTAACAGTTTAACAATAATAAACAGTATTTATGTTAGCGTGGGAGATATTTACATTTATCTGAGCTAAATGAAGCTATCTGGACTCGTTACGTCATGCCTAACATGCTGCATGTTGAAAATGAAGACACCAGGTTGATTTTTAATTTATTTATTTATTCAACACCACAAACTCATGTCACAAACACTGAGAATTAAATTGAACACTTTTAAAAACACGTTAACCGAACTTTAATGAACTGGACTCTGTTGTTCATCCTGGTGGACACTGGACCCAGATCCGAACCGCCGGTCCGCTTCGTGGAACAGCTTCGACCTCGCAGGAAAAAAATAAAAATAAAACCTCAGTTGGTTGTTCTGTGATCGAACTAAACACAAGGAAAGATTATTAAGAACATTGTTTACCTTGTAGCGCTGCTGTAAATCAGCTGATTCTCACGGACTAAAGTCAGACATGTTGACTCGGTTCTGGTTCTGCTCAGCAACTGGTGTGCAGATGAAGCGGTCCACTTGGTGTCAGATCTGTTGACTCTTATCCAAATTCCAGCTTTAACTTGTTGTTAACTTGTTGACAACAACTTGTAGTAGCTGAACTTTTAGCCAGAGAGGAAAACAGGCTGCCTCGTGTGCTTTCTGCTTTGTTTACCTCAGGCAGCAGTGGCACGCATGCGCAGTAGTGAAGGTTCCAAAGATCACAGCGCCATCTACAGGCCCAGCATGGTAACTACAGTAAATTCATGAGTACGGGGGGTGGAGGGGAGAGAGTCGTATCCACAGAATTCGCCCATGTCAACGCAAAACTTTCAACCTAATTAACATACCCAAAAGTTGCGTTTCCCCCACATAGTGTCCGTGTAAACAGGGCCTAAGACTCTGCTTGCACTTCCCCCCTTAGTCAGAAGAGAGGCCCTGACCTGAATTCACACATAACAGACCCTGAAGTTATCTCACAGTTGAACAATTTGGGACATCCACTGAACGGAAAGCTTTGTCTGCTCCAGAACAATTTTATGCATAAAATTGTCTTATTCTGCTGTGCTGATTATCCTGTAACCCTGATGTTCTGTCAAATTAATTATTTTGCTTACAAGTACTGTCTCTTTCCTTGTCCTTGGCACATGTATATACGGTACGTGCCGGCACATGCAGGTGGCCCATTGCTGTGTTCTACAACATGCTTGACCTATTGTTGTCCATCACCTGATGGACCAACACAGGTTACATGACCTGGGGTCAACAGACAAAATGACACAGGTCACACGACATGAAGTCAACTGACGGACCGACACTGGTCACACGACATGAGGTGAACTGACGGAGCGACACAGGTCACACGGCATGAGGTCAACTGACATACCGACACAGGTCACATGACCTAAGGTCAACTGACGGACCGACACAGGTCACATGACCTGAGGACAACTGGCGGACCAACACAGGTCACATGACCTGAGGTCAAGTGACGGACCAACATAGGTCACACGACATGAAGTCAACCGACGGACTGACAAAGGTCACATGACATGAGGTCAACTGACGGACAGACATAAGTCACATGACCTGAGGTCATGTGATGGACCAACACAGGTCACATGACCTGAGGTCAACTGACACAATGACACAGGTCATACAACATGAGGTCAATTGACGTACCGACACAGGTCACATGGCATGAGGTCAAGTGACGGACCGATACAGGTCACATGACCTGAGGTCAAGTGACGGACCAACACAGGTCACATGACCTGAGGTCAACTGACAAAACGACATAGGTCACACGACATGAAGTCAACTGACGGACCGACATAGGTCACACGACCTGAGGTCAACTGACGGACCGACACATGTCACACGGCATGAGGTCAACTGATGTACCAACACAGGTCACATGACTTGAGGTCAACTGCCATTACAACACAGGTCACATGACATGAAGTCAACTGATGGACCGACATAGGTCACACGGCATGAGGTCAACTGACGTACCAACACAGGTCACATGACCTGAGGTCAACTGACACAACGACACAGGTCACATGACATGAAGTCAACTGAGGGACCGACACAGGTCACATGAACTGAGGTCAAGTGACGGACCAACACAGGACACATGACCTGAGGTCAACTGACAAAACGACACAGGTCACACGACATGAAGTCAACTGACAGACCGACACAAGTCACATGACCTGAGGTCAACTGATGGACCGACATAGGTCACATGACCTGAGGTCAACTGACGGACCGACACAGGTCACATGACCTGAGGTCAAGTGATGGACCAACACAGGTCACATGACCTGAGGTCAACTGACAAAACGACACAGGTCACACGACATGAAGTCAACTGACATACCGGTATAATGGACCAGATTGCACATTTATATACGGTGCAGCCCATTGCCGTGTTCTACAACATGCTTGACCTGGCAGCGATAAATGCTTATGTGCTATACAAAGCCTGCACTGGGTCCAAGGATTTTGGACTGAGGGGTAGGGGGTGGGGGGTGTAGGTGCAGAATTAATGGGTCATTAGTAGGGTCATTAGCATGTGAATCGACATTATATAGCCCACTGAAAGGGACCGGGGGATTTAGAAGCCAAGTTCACTTGCGCAAAAAAGCGCAGCCTTAGTCAAATTAGTGCTAGGCCTCATCCTCAGTAATGAGGGTGTTGCTTCCATCGTGGTGAAGAAAGAGGCGAGTCGAAAAGTAAAGCTTTGGATCTACTGGTCTGTCTCCAACCCTCACCTGTGGTCATGATGCTTGAATCCTGATCGAAGAACAAGATCCTGGATACCAGTAGATGAAATGAGCTTCCATCGAAGAGTGGTGGACTCAACCTTGGAGATAGGAGGAGGAGCGCCGTCATCTGGGGGAGCTCAGAGCAAAGTCTCCTTCACATCGAAAGCAGTCAGCTGAGGTGGTTCATCTGATCGGGATGCCTTCTGGACACCTCCCGTTAGGTTTCTCAGGCGTGTTCTACTGGGAAGAGGCCTGGGGCAGACCCACAACTATGAAGGGATAATGTATCTTCTCTGACCTGGGAACGCCTCAAGGTCTCCCAGTGGGACGTGGAGAGTGTTGCTGGGAAAAGGAAGGTCTGGGCCTCTCTCCTGGAGCTGCTGCCTCTACAACCCGACTATGGATAAGTGGTACAAAATGGAGATGAAACCTTTTTAAAACCAAACGGTGCACCAAACATTCACACAAATGTAAAAAGTTCAAATATTAAAATGGTGAATTTAGGGATTTGGCTAAAACTGCACTTCAGGATCATGAATTCGAAGCCCGATGGGTGACTGGCAAAGGTGGGCGCCAGACCACCAGGGAGCGCTAAAGCGCTAATCCGCTTATAGCGCACCTAAACAATTTGTCAGCGTTACAGCGGATTGACTAACTTTTATAATTCATAAGCGGATTTGTGCTATTTTTATTTAAAATGCAGTACCGCTAATAACTAATTATCTATCAGTAAAAAACGAAAAAACGTATTTACGGGCTCTTAAATCAACTGGACGACTGCTAACAGACCATATCCTGTCAGCGCCGGATGTAGTCCGTGAGCAGTCATCCGGTTGGTTGATTTAAGAGCGGGGCCCGCCCTAAGGAGCCCTATTGGCTATTACCTGTCATGAGACAAGACATGATTGGTCAAATCATGTTAGCAGCCAGTGTGTTTCTCTGTAGCCTTATTGCTTGTTTCAAAGAGTGAGTCAGACGAAGAGTTTTAACATGGAGGGTAAACAACTTATTATGGATGTTTCTCAGCGGCCTGTGGATGAACCACGTGTGGAAGAAGGATCTTCATCGGCTGTGGCTGAGGAAGTCACCGAAGAGAGCGTAGAGTCTCACCCGTGGCCCCACCTGAAGGACTATTTCATTTTTGACTCGAAAGATAAGTTGAATGAAAATTCTATGTACTTTCAGTGTGTCCTGTGCCAACCAAAAGAAACGATAATCAAAGGATAATTGAGGAGTGTTTTCAATTTGAAGTCGCATGTCAGCCGAAAACATCCAACACGTGTTGCGCAGTTCGAGTTGGCAATCATGTCCGGGTCCTTACGTGGAAAACACAGACTTTCTGTGGAGAGCAGTGCCGGTGCAAGCAGCAGCCAGTCATCCCAACCAAAGAAAGCACGGCAGCCCAGCCTTGCTGAAACTTTCTTTAAATCATCCTCCACTGGTGTAAAGCAGTCTATGGTGGACACACAGATTGTCGACATGTTTGTCCACAACATGCTACCGCTGCGTGTAGTGGAGTCCCCTACCTTTGTTGGCCTGATCAAGATGTTAAACCCCAGCAACTCATCAATGTCTCGCCGCACCCTAGGCAGGAGGATTTTGGCCCGCCATCAACAGCTGGAAGAGCATCTGACGAGGTATATATACAACAAGTATTTTTTTTTTTAGAATGGTGTTCTGTACTTCATATTTTACTGTATGTAAATATATGTATCCACTCATGACACAGGCTTGTTAAATCTGAACAACAAAATGGCAGGCAGAGAAATAATCCCTTAAATTCTCAAAGTCAGACCATCCCCCCAGGGCCGGCCCAAGCCTCCATGGGGCCCTAAGCGAAATTTGGTTTGGGGCCCCCTATTTTTGCTAATAATGTGGATTAATGCAATCAACAGTCAGATGATCAGATCATTCACCCACCTAACAAACTAATATATAATAAAGTATTGATAAAACAACCTATAAACAAACTGGTAAAATATAACTTTCTCTGCATTCGATGACTACTTCTAAAAATTAAATATTTCATGTTTGAGTAAGTTGGCATTATAAACATTAAAACTATTTGATTTGACTGATACAGTAATATTGAAGGACACAACTGTTGTCACGTTTTGGTGTGGTTTAGACCCAAGGCTGCAGGCAGCACGACAACTCGGCAGGTAAAATAATAATGTTTAATATAAAGAACATAAAATAGCTGACAGGGCAGCAAACTTACATACTCAGGGAATCACAAGGAACTCAGGAGACAGAGTAGCCTGGTTAAAACCAGACCCTTGTCCTTCACTTCACTTCGTACTAGGGTCTGGGATTTCTCCCATAGACAACGATTTCTCCGGTCGATTTTTGACCGGACCAATCAGAGAACAGAAGGCGGAGTTTTGAACGACGTCGACTGACGTTGTCAGTTAAAATGGCTGCCGCCACGAAGGAATTTTCATGAAAACAAGGTAAAAAACTATTATTTCTTTGCTGAGAAAAAATATATTTCTTAGCTGACGTTATATCAGAAGTGTTCCTGAGCTTAACAGTTCCTAAATCAATTCACGAAATGGTCAAATCTGCTGGATTTAAATTGTTTCGGTTTGACATTTTCCAAACAGCCTCGGGTGCGCTACGAAAATAAATGATAAAAAATCGAATTTTATCTCAAATGTTTCATCTAGGCCAACAGTCAGTAAATTAGAGCCATATAATTACACACTGGTAGCAGAAAAAATATCCACCGAGTGGTTTCTGAGCTATTTATCTGATAGCCTGGACCTCGCCAGGCTAAACTAACAAAACTCCGCCTTCTGTTCTCTGATTGGTCCGGTCAAAAATCGTCCGGAGAAATCGTTTTCTATGGGAGAAATCCCAGACCCTAGTACAAAGCGAAGTGAAGGACAAGGGTCTGGTTTTAACCAGGCTAGAGACAGAGGCAACAGGAGACAATGCCAGGACAATGATAAACACAGAGATACAGACTTATATACAGGTACATGAACACACAGCATGACAATCACAAACACCTGGACAACAAAATGGAGGAGATAAGCAAGACAATTAACAGAGAGACCAGGGAGTGTAGGGATGGGGACCCACCACCTGAGAGCAACATGCTTACAACTGTTATCTTGAAGTTCTAGGGTGTAGAGAGCCACAGAAACGGTTATGGTAGGCCGGATTTGGCCCACGGGCCTTGAGTTTGACACATGCGATCTAGTGGTACTAAAAGTAACAAAAGAAAAAAAAAAACAGCCAAATATGTCAGCAGTTTAGCTAACAGACTTTGGAATGGGTACATTTTGTCCTTGTCAAACCTGTTGAAGAGAACCAAACTAAATACTCTGAAACTCAAACAACTTACTGTATAACAGTTCATGCACTGCTAGTTGGCAGTGTAGTGCAAATATTGCATAACTTGCTGCTACCAATTGTTGAATTTAATTAGCGGATTAGAATTAGCTTCCCCTAATTTTCATAAGACATTAGTGCTTTTGAAATTGCGGACCTAAATAAATTAATAAGTGCTTTAGAAATAGCGGAACTAATTTTTGGATTAGCGCTGCCCAGCACTAGTGACTGGTTTGTTTTTGACTCGAAGCTTCTGCATCTTTTTCCGGAGAGAAAGACAGAGAACAGTTTGTGACCAGGAACAGCGGGTTCGAATGTTGTCAGTCCATACAATTATTAACTGTTATCATCCCCATATGTATTGGCGAAACTGTCCAATTTACCTCCTAGCATGTTTGAAAAAAAATGTTGTCAGCGTTATAATCACTGTGAGTAGGCAGCGTGTTTCCGTAAACCCGGAAGTGTTGTGTTTTTGTTTTTTTCAGCTTATGTAACCGTTTTCCTAAACCTAACCTTAAACCTGACCCAGAGGACCAACCCTAAACCTAACCCTTACCCTTGTGCCTAAACCTAACCAAGACCCTAAACCTAACCAAGACCCTAAACCTAACCCAAGACCCTTTACTCTAAACCTAACCACGTAGCTAAAGACGGAGCCTGTTGTCATCGCTTGTAACAGTGACAACGTACCTTTAAACCTCCTAGGAGGTACAGGAGGGGCAGTCTGACCGCTACGAATGGGGATGATAATAACTGATAAGGGCTATTTAATGGTTGATAACATCCGAAGCGTGTGCCAGGAACCACTGAAACAAATGTCTCTGTTCGGGTTCGTCCCAAACAAGGGCGCCATCTTCAACTAAAGGAGTTCCTGCTTCACTTCTGTCCTGACGTCACTTAGATGGCACCAAACTACCACACCAGCGAACAATCTCCCTGACAAAGGGCGTAAAAAAGACGCCTGAGGACTTCTCTTCAACGCTGGAGCATTACCATGCCAATGGTTCATGCATCTAGACATTTAATATCTTGACCTGAGATGACTTACCTGTGTCTGTTGCTGTTTCTGGTGTACCTCCTGAGACTCACCTGTTCCTGGACTTCTTTGCAAAACTCTGGAAACGTCCTTGTTGTCTCCTGAACTGTTTTCCTTACCTTCCAACCACCCGCCCACCAGAGACATTCCACCTTGGTTGATCCCTTGTTTGCACAGGATTAGTGGAACCAGTCCTCCTCCAACAACCACTCAAAGACCAGTAAGAACCAAAGACAATCTGATGAATCCATTCCTGGGGTGCTTCAGATCTGACTCCTTGCTCCTCAGGGTTCCTGACGTTACCCGTGGTATTATTCACTGTCAATAAAATCACTGCACTTGCCTTCTTGTCTTGGAGTTGTTCATATTCAGTCCTCTCCCTCTCGTGACAAAGGATCTCTGAGACCATCTCTGCAGCCCTGATGGGCAGGGTCCTGAGACAAGAAGGCTTCTGTTCATTTAACTCTGGTTCCATCTTTTCTTCTAACACGATACAGAAAGTGTCAAACATTTATCTCCAGCCTCCTTTCAATTGTCCTGAAACTGCGATGTGACCTCTAAACACCAGAACCACTTTGGCTGCTTGCTCTCAAATGATGTCATCATAAATAAATCATCAGTCTGACAGTTAATCTTTTACACCTCAAAGTTTGGCAATCTAGCTAAAACTAAAATGCATTTCTTTCTCTCTCGGTCTGAGTGACGGAGAACAAAGACGAGGAAGAAGAGGAGAAGAAAGGAAAGCCAGAGGTTGACTCGTCTGCAGGGACAAAGTGACCTGGAAAGCTCAGGAAAGACTGCTGCAGAACTTCACACAGGGGAGGGGGATGAGGGGATCCAGTGGGTCAAAGGAAATTTAAAAACTAAATATTAACAAAGATACAGTGGTATTTATAAAAAAAACTGGAGGAAAGGAAATCTTTAGGAAGGGTCAGAGGAAGAAGACGTTTGGGAAAACGCGTATACAAAATGTGGCAACGGTGCGAGCATCATCCAAACAGACTGAAAGATTCAGTTTTTACTGAAACCAGTTCTTCTTGCGCTCTTGTTAAAAGTTTGATTAGCAGGTGAGACAACGTGCAACCTTTTAAAGTTTATGAAAATGTACCGCGTTGTGTAAGTTGCACCTTAATTATGTTTTCTGCTGACCTGCATGCATCTCTGATGACCTTTCCACACCTTCTATTTTGGACACTTGCCTCCAGATGGGTTATTAATATTAATACAAGAAGGATCCTCATCTGCTATTCTCACCACACTGTAAAGGAGACAAAGGGACTTCAGCTGTGCGCTTTGTGCATCACGTCCTGCCTCCTGTTCACCACAGAGATAGGACCCCTCAACTTTGATCTAATAAGAAGTCCTAAAATAATTTTCATGTTAAAAAAATACACAAAATGAAGTTTAAAATAAAGCTGGACTGTTTTCTCATCTATGGAGCAGCTCAGTTCTCAGTGCTTCCAGAGTGCATCAGTTGGGTAAGACATACCCAGACAAAGTAACATATTTTTGTCTCCCATCGTAGTGCAAAGAGGGGAAATGGAAATACCCTCCGTCCACCCATGATGTGAGCTGGATGTCTGGAAATATAAGATAAGATAGAACTTTATTGATCCTGCATATATGTGCGGTACTAACTTCAATTTTGCTGGTGAAGATTCTCAGTCGTCCAGGACATGATAAAATCAAAAAAGGCGTTCAATACAGGATCAACTGGACTTTATTTGTTGCAGAAAACGTTTCGACTTCTGTCCAGAAGTCTTTTTCAATTCTGAATGAAAGGAAGCTGTGAGACCGAGAAGTTTTATACAGGCTGACATGCCACGCACCAACATATGAAATTGGAAACTGAAATAACCCCACAACATACCTGAGATAACATGCCCATTCTATTTAAATTGACAAAACAACACATCACAGCTTAACAGAAGGGGGTTTGTAACACATACATGTAAATTGAAAGATCACACCTTAACAGTAGGGGGTTCCCTTGAGGTCTCTGGTAGAAGACACAAAACTGTATGTAAATTGACAAAAAACACCTCCCAACCAACAACAGAGGCTACTCAGAGAACTTTGTTAGTCTAATTTACAGACAAAACATCTCTGCTCCCATCCGGTGTAAAACGTTTCGGAATCAAATCCAAAACTGAGTTATAAGTCTTAGAAAGTTGAAATCTCAGACCTCCTCCTTCTGGACAGAAGTCGAAACGTTTTCCGCAACAAATAAAGTCCAGTTGATCCTGTATTGAACGCCTTTTTTAACTTCAATTTTGTTGTGTAGCTGCATCTAGACATAAGAAAGGTCACTACTGAAAATTGGGTTGCCATGTCAAAATCCAGCTGGAAAAAGGTGGATTTCTCTCTTTGGGTCGAGGGTGAGGTTCAGCCTCAGGTGGAGGAGTTCAAGTATCTCGGGGTTTTGTTCATGAGTGATGGAAGAATAGAGCGTAAGATTGACAGACAGACTGGTGCAGCGTCTGCAGTATTGTGGACTCTGAGCCGGTCTGTTGTGATGAAGAGGGAGCTAAGCTGTAAAGACAAACTCTCTGTTTACCTGTCGGTCTATGTTCCTACCCTCGCCTCTGGTCATGAACTCTGGGTAGTGACTGAAAGAATGAGATTGTGGATACCGACGGTTGAAATTAGTTTCCTCCATAGTTGCCAAGTCGGCTTATTATAAGAAACTTTGGGCTTGTTTTTTTTCTAAACTGACTTGTAAATCTTGTGTCGTGATTTTTTGGGCTCGTTTTGAACAGGAAGTTGTTTATTTGGGCTCGACTTTCTTTCTGAGTGAAACTAGTTGGTTATCTCCGAGCTCCGCACAATAAAACAAAAGACGAGCGGCAGTAGGTAGTTTGTCCCTTCCACTCCCCCGTTTCCTGTTTATCTCTCCCGTACAAGTTGGCGAGAGGACAGGTGCACACCTAGCCTGGTTAAAACCAGACCCTGTCCTTCACTTCGCTTCAGACAAGGGTCTGGGACCTGTCCATTGAAAAACGATTTTTGCTGGAGGCGTGGGCTCTGCTGATGGCTGCTCCCCCGTGGTCTGCTGAACTTGACTTCAGCTCCGCCTCCTGTTGAATTTTCTCTCGCTCCGTTGTATATTCTGTGTTTATATGATAATAAAACGTCCTAATAAAATAAAATAAAACCATGGAGCGCTGGTCCAACACACCAGAAGACCAGGAAATCTGATGGGACTCGGGCAGCAACTTAAAACCTGACTTTAATTCTCTCGTGACAACCTGAGGCATTTCCTTGTTCAGCGGAGGGAGAGGAGGAGGAGGAGGAGGGAGGAGGGAGCGAACACTTGACTTTTGGCCAAAAAAACAAAAGAAAACTCCAGATAAGGGATTAAGAAGGGGAAATTAATACATTTGTGTCATTTATACAACAGTCCTGCATCGCTTTGAATGAGAACATGCGGCTGCGAGCTGGCTGCGCTGGGACAGGTGGGGGCGTAGGTTAGGGGCCAAAAACTCCGCCCCTTCTGTTCTCTGATTGGTCCGGTCAAAAATCTACCGGAGAAATCGTTGTCTATGAGAGAAGTCCCAGACTGTGCAGTGAAGGGAAATGAGAATTGAGCGGAGCTGTGCAGGAAGGCGAGGGCCAGGCTAGTGCACACCCAAACAAACACTCATACCGAGGACGACCACTAGGGGGCTCCACTCACACGCAGATGTCTGGATGTTTTGTTTTTAAAAATATGTAGAAAAAACATGATTTACATATGTTACATATGAAAAATGTATTTTTTATCAGAGCTTGAAAGTATGTTATTCAAAGTGTTTAGCATAATTTTGCTGTAGTTTATGTGTTATGCCATAATAAGTGTATGTTTATACTTTTTAAAGACGGCCTCTGTTTTACACAATGTGGTGGGTTGCCAGCTGGGCTTGTTTTCATGGAGCTGCTTGCTTGTTTCTATCATGAGAGCTGGTAACACTGGTTTTACTCTGCAGGTTAGCTGGACTCTCCCAGACATGGGGTGAGGAGTTCAGTTATCAGGGAGAGACTCGGAGCAGAACCTCCGGATCGAGAGGAGCCAGTTGAAGTGGTTCAGGCATGTTCGACAGGGAGGAGACCCCGGGGAAGACCCCGAACACGCTGGAGAGACTAATGTCTCTTAGTTGTCCTGGAACACCTTAGTCCTCCCAGAAGAACTGGAAGACATAGCTGTGGAGAGAAAAGTCTGGACCTCCCTGCTCAAGCTGCTGCCACCGAGACCTAACTTCAGAACAAGAGGAAGATGATGGACGAATGTCAAAGTCCAAGATTGCCTCTTTCTCTTTTCTTTCTCTCTATTAAAAAAAAAATACATATTGGAGTGAGAGGATGGCTATAAGGTGAGAAGGGAGGCCATCTATAAATGAAAAAAAAAAAAAGTCCAAGATTGCCACCACCATATACAGGTGGTCCTCGACTTACGGCAATTCGGAGTTGCGAACGCATCATATTAATAAAAATATGATTTTTTTGGTGTGTGTTTAAATGTTCTTGATTTCATGTGTACAGCACTTTGTTGCAGCTGTGGTTGATTTAAATGGCTATATAAATAAAGTATTATTATTATTATTGTTAGATCATTTTTAATTTTTAAGCTGATTTACGAAGTTTGCGCCAGTTTTCGGCACTGCCGCCGAGTCCGCCATTTTGCGGTTAGCTTCAGTTAGCTCCGGCTTTGAGAGCCGGCTTTGGAGGACCGTGTGTCTGATAAGAGGTTGCCTCATACGGATAAATGTGCTGGAAATGCTCGGTGAACTCTGTGGACGTCTCAGGCCCGGAGCAGCAGCCACCTATCGCTAAGCCTGGACACCGAGCTATGTTTTCGGCGGTGTCCACAATTTTGTGGTTAGCTACGGTTAGCTCTGACCGCGTGAAGCAGCAGACAGCGAGCGTGACTGGAGACACAGACCCGACGGGTGGCGGAGATGCCTGCTGAAGCCGGGAGCTCGCCTCAATGTCTGCCTGGTAGCCTCAGATGTTGGATTAAAACCGAGCTAACATGCTACAACGCGGATAAACAGCTGCGCAGCCTTTTAGAGCAACGACACCGAGCTAATGAGGGGCTAAAATTCTAACGTGGCCCAACTGGAGACACGGAGCTGAACGGGCAGCGGAGACCAGCTCACAGTAAGAAATTGTATTTTTTTTTTAATTTAATTACTGTATGTCTCTAAATGTACTGTACTGTATGTGTTTTTTGACAATTATGTAGGATACTGTGTTAGGATAGGCGAAGTGCTTGGTAACTGTTTTGTACCGTACAAGTATGTGTATAAGCAGTGGCTGGGGTGGTCCCCAACTTACGGCAAAATCGGGTTACGAACGATGCGTACGAACGGAACTCGTACGTAAGTCGAGGACTCCTTTTATATATTTGTAAGCTGGCCACTCTGATTGGTTGAGGAAACTATGCTTTCTTGACTTCATATCGATAAACCTATTCATTCAACCTTTATTTATACAGGTTAATCCCATTGAGCCTCGAAGACTCATTTACATATAGTTTCCTCAAATGCTTGGGGTGTCTGAAGATTAATCCCTGGTGGCCAAGGCCACCGCTGACCACCCCCTGGCTCCACCGTTGCATTAAAATGACTTCCACCACTCGCCAGGATCCATCACTCTGCGCCTCCTCGAACAAGCAAAAGAAGAAAAAAAAACACCTCTGTTCTGTAACAAACAAAAAAATTGAATATCTTGCACCAAAAACATTTTACTGCATTCCCAGTTCAACTCCAGTCCAGACAAACACTTGTGTTGAAAACAGACGTTCACTGCTCACAGTGACGGGGGACACTGGTGTACTGCTTGTTTTATTAACCGTGCACGTGTCTCTCTCTCACACGTGTAGGGGTTTGTTTTGCTGATTGTGGCATGAAGCTGCACTTGTGCTTCATTGAAGCTCTGATGATTTTTGCAGATTTCATGTCAACCAGAAAGAATCTGCTTCACAAGCACCAACCGGTAAATTATAAACTCTATAAACTGGGATTATCCTTTTGCTGCGCCTACTCTCCACCAGAGCAGAGATCTATTCTGCAGGGCAGGGTGTTACTAAT
>JBBPBX010022715.1:28436-41156 GCA_038048925.1 Garcialebias charrua
ATCGATCTTAGTTTCATTGACTACAATACAGGGAGGAACCACGTCTGCCGCAGTGAGCGTATATTTTTCCTTTTAATACTCCCTAATGTCCTCTATTTTCTCACTCTCTGGACAATTAACCACGAAACACAATAAAAAAAATCAGACCAGATGAAGAAACTGAAAATAACTGAACTGAGGTTAGCGTGGAGGCAGAAGGGGACACGAGGGAGCAGGTCTTCCCAGTGTAACCTCTGACCCTGACTGGGATCACCTCTCTGGCTGCTCACGGACTTCATGAAGTGGCTGGTTCTGGGGGAGACCCGCGTCATTTTAGACTTTTCTCTGGCACAGAAGCTGTGGTGGCAGCTGCAGTGATGCCGGCGGCTCTCTGGCAGCCAGGTACGATGCAAGACGACCCCCTCGGGCCCAGTTTGGACAGCGTTAGCATGACCTTGAAAGACAACAAGAAACAATAAACCATAAATCAACCCAGAATGAGAGGAGTGAGCAATGGCGGGGACAAAAAACAACAAGAAAAACAGGTGAATACCGGGAAGGTGGCGAGGAGGCAGCGACACCTGTCATTCCTGGATTGGTTTAGGGACGTCAGCGGCCGGCTGGGTCGCAGCGAAGCGCCACTCTGCTCCAGCGTTTGGTGGACTCAGCAGAATGGGAGCTCACTCACCAGGAGCTGACCTTCAGGATCCGGGGGAGGGAAGGGGAGAAATGAAGAGCTGAGAGACAGCAAAGCTTTAGTGGCTTAAAACTAAGGAACTCGTATCAAACTGGAAGAAAAATCCAGCCACATTTCTTTTAGAAAGATGTTTTGTTTTTTTATTCTTGCATTTCTTGAAGCTTTTTGAGTTGTACAGTTTTGGACAGACCTCGAATATGACTATATTCTTCATCTCATGCGGTGTAGCATGATCCGTTGGAGCTTGAAGACCAGCTGTGGATGACTCTCAGCCAACATGACTCCACATTTTAGCTTATGAGCTTCTAGGGATGGGGCCGATCCGGTATCGTATCGGCCTCCGATACCAGCCTAATTTACGTATCGGAGTTTTGATCCAACCTGCCGATATTTTCGATCCATGATGCACGTTGGCTTCAAGCTATGGAATGGATTTCCTGAACGGAGGCGTGTCTCATGAACCCAGAGTAATAAGACACGCCTCACATTCAGGAAATCCATTTCATAGTTTGCAGCCAGCTACAGCGTGAGGACTGAGTGAGTAGCATCTTAGCTAACAGCTAGCCAACATTTCATCGTGAAGAAAAAAAAATAAAATAATTAAGTGTGATGTATTTTGTGTATTAGTTAGAAAAATTGTGTATTAGTTAGAAAAATTAAGTAGAATTATTCATTTTGTGATGTAGTTTGTGTATCACAGTTAGAAAAAGTAAGTAGAATTATGGGTGATGTAGTTTGTGTATTACAGTTAGAAAAATTAAGTAGAATTATTCATTTTGTGATCTAGTTTATGTATTAGTTAGGAAAATTAAGTAGAATTATTCATTTTGTGATGTAGTTTGTGTATTACAGTTAGGAAAATTAAGTAGAATTATTCATTTTGTGATGTAGTTTGTGTATTACAGTTAGAAAATTAAGTAGAATTATTCATTTTGTGATGTAGTTTGTGTATTACAGTTAGAAAAATAAGTAGAATTATTCATTCTGTGATGTTGCTTGAAGGTTATCATTGGTTGAACAAACTGTGAAATAAGGGGCAGATATAATAAGATTTCATCTTCTTTCTGCTCCCTTCATTTTATCCTACTTGTATTCTTGTATCTGATGAAACTGTCTTGTATTGTTCTTTTAAAATGAATGAATACCGGTAAACATCAAATCAAATCAAATCAAATCATCGTAACATGTCCACTGTGTGGAAGTATTTTACACTAAACACTGTAAGACAGCAACATTCAATGTCTGCAGAGCCATAGCGCCACATTAAACCGCGGTCAAGTTAGTTTTACGTTGGACATTCGAGCTCCGGGGCTTCAGCGGGGTGTTTTTCTTGTTTAATCCGGGGTGGGTGCTCTGATTTCGGGAAGCTGCTCACCGCCTGCCCCTCCACCCCGCTGGCCGTGTCGGGATGCCATCGTTTCAGTTCAGCGAGAGTGGCGTCCCGCTGAAGCCACAGAGCTTGACTGTCCAACGTAAACCTAACTTGACCGCAGTCCAAGATATAGTTTACCCTCCAGGAGATATTTATCAGTACAACAGTAGACAATTATAAAAAAGCATATTAATTAAAAATTACAAGAAAACTGTATAACAATAACACACACACATTATAAAGCGATGTAAAATACTAAAAACAGGAACATGTCTGTGTTGGTTTATGCCATGAACTTAGCAGATGTAAAGCTATTTAATATTTTATTTAATTAATTTATTCATTCATTTAAAAGAGACAAAATAAAACAAATTCATAAAAAAACATTGAATGAAAAGAGTGCAAAAAGAAAAAAAAATCTTGTATCACCCCATTATTTAAAAGAATATATAAAATAACTTAAATCAAACAATCACTTAAAATAATCACTTTAACATCCACTTTAGGAATAAATAAATAAACACGTTTTGTGTTAGCAGAATTTAATCATAACTTTGAAACTTGTCCAACATTAATAAAACTTATACCTCAAGTTGCTTTTTTGGACATGCATGCATATATGTGAACACATTGTACTTGAGAGGAGATTATTACAGCCTCATATAAAATCAATGATGATGAGTATATCGGAACTGGATCGTATCGGCCGATACCCAGATTTAAGTATCGGGATCGGATCGGAAGCAAGAAAATGTGGATCGGTGCATCACCATAGCTTCATGACTGACTGAATTACAGCAATTTTTGTGTTTCGACGGTCAGTTGGCTGTAACAGCTTCTTGAACTGTGTGGACTTCAAAAGTCAGTTTGTTGAAAATATTTATAATTCTGGGCTTTTGTGACATCATCTACAAAACAGTTGCTTAAAAAACTGGACACCTCATCTCTTGACCATTAATTTTCTCACCAATATACTACAGTATAGAGATGAATTAGCCTCAGAACGCGTAAAGGAATATTTGTAACACATCTTTCTAGTCTCATGTCTGGGATCTCTGCAAACTGGTGCACAGGCCTTCCCTTCAAACTGGTGCACCCTTCTTTTCCCTTCAAACCCGGAGTCTTTGACTTTAGACAATCCTGAGTAAGACACCGCTGTAGTTGTCTTCAGTCATTGTACTATGAGATGAAGTGGAGCTGTCAGGCTCATCATTCCAAAAACTTCTGCTACTTTTGACCAAAACTCCTTTTGCGTTGCTGCAGCAGAGACCTGGAACATCTCGCAGAACAGAGTTTGACTGATCTCAAAAATGTTAAAGCTTGAACTCCAACAGATTATATCTGACTGCTGTTCTTGTGCAAACATACGTACCATATTTTTCGGCCTATAAGCCACTGATTTTTTGCATAATTTACCTGCCCTGTGACTTATACACCAAATCAACTTTTTTTCTCATATTTATAAACCAATTTTTAGCTGAGATATGACAGCTTTTGTTCATTCTGACTGAAAATATTGAACGCTACCATTTTCAGCCGCTAGATGGCACTCGAGTAGTATAGTATGCAATTGTGTCATGTAATAGGTGAAAGTGGCTATTAATGACACAATCGGCTTGCCACAGCCTGCCGCCTTCGTCCAGCTCCAGCTCACCGGGAGCAACCGTCAAATCAGATTCATTTTGTTGCACCTCACCGGCGAAATGCAGCTAATTTGACCATTAGGGCGCATTTATTAAGTAAAGTTCAACTGAGACACAACTTTGCTATAGTGTTGAGCAAACAAATAGTTGTTTTTAGGAGCTTATCTTGTTAAATTTTGAAAAAATGTGCACCGTTCCTCCTTCCTGATTTCCTCCCTGTCTTGGTGCTCCCAGAGCGCCGAGGCAGCCAATACTTTTGAAATGTAGCTGATTTGACCGTTAATGTCCTTTTGTTAAGTGAAAGTTAGACTGAGACACACCTTTACTATGATTTCGAGCAAACAAATAATTGAGTTAATCTTGTTAAATTCTTATTGAAGTGCACGCTCCCGCGGCCACCATTTGTCAGCCAGTTGATTTTTGGCACAACACATTTCCAGGTTGTCAGAGGTGACACACAATAGATGCAATGTATACAGTGAATCGGCTTATTTATGTTTTTCCCTCTTCATTAAACATATTTGGACTGATGCAACTTATACAGCGGAAAATACGTTATTACTTTTTCATACACACATTTTGAGCATACACTCAACTTATTGTAACAAATACCCGGAGAAAATCCACACATGCACGGAGAGAACATACAAACTCCACCCAGAGAGCCCCCCAGCCGAGATTCAACCCAGCAACCTTCTCACTGAGAGGCGGCAGCTCTACCTACTGTGCCACTGTGCTGCTGTACAGTCCACAAAGTTAACAATTTATTTACGTGGACAAACTACAGAAAAATATATTTTCTGATACTTTTTGGGGCTAACTGTATATTTGAAATAAACTACAGTACTCAAAGTGGTCAGGTTGCAAAAAATACCAAAAACACATTTTCTGGTACAAAGTAGTTTTCCCCAAAAATGATGTTATCTGGTACGATATGTGCAGGGATGTATTATGTATTGCTACCAGAAGCGTTTGCTAATATTTACCATCAGACTGTTTCTTGCAGATGTACTTTTTGTGTCATTACACGATGATTTGTATTCTCGGTAAAGGATCTGGTACTACACCCTGACCGTACATCACAGCATACACATTTAAGCAATCCTGTAAGTGGATTACCAGCAGAATTTGTAGTCTCTAAACCTGCCGTTGCTCATCTTTGCTGAAATATAACAGTCCTTATTGGCTGCCGTTTTCCCAGTTTAATCTCAGATGGAACCCATTTCATTCAGGTAGTTAGCGTGTGATCAGAACACGATGAGCTGAAGATGCATGAGGAGATGCACGGGAAGAGCGCGATAAATGGAAGCTGGGAGGATGATAAATTTGCAGCCAGAATAGGAATCTAAAAAGCTGCCATGTTTTATGAAAGGCGCCCATAAGCTGCACTAAGTGAAACACATTAAAGAGGTTGTGATTTGCCTCGGAAACCATTAATAAGGTGAAATACATGCACGGGCAATTTATTAACGCACATCTCTTAACATTATTTACCACTGAGGCACCAGCCCTCAGCTACACTTGTGCACGTCAAATCCGTGCACGCACACACGTACACTTAGGAGTTCAGGACAGGCCTGGTGTGACGGATACTCCTCGGGCTCTCGGCAGTTAAAAGTGTCGTCAGAACCGATCGCAGGAGCAGAAAGACAAACTGTTTGCCGTCTAAATTACAAAACGAACGGAGAATCTTCTCAGACAAAACTTTCAACGTTCTACCAAACAATTCATTCGAATGAGACGACCATCCGTTGTGCGGCGAACGCCACCCATTCCTCCTCTCTCTCTCTTTCTTTCTTTCTTTCTCTCTCCCCGTCTCGCTAAAATTGGACAGTCTTGCTGATGGGGACAGAACGCAAAAACGGATTGCGACGTTTTCGTTCTCCCATAACTATTTGGCCGACCAGAGGCTGACCTCGCCGTTATAACTCAACACGCGACTGGGGAAAGTGCCAGACCAATTTAAAATTTAAAGATGCTCCAAGCGGAGAATCTGAGGCTCCCGTTGACGAGTCTTCGTTTCGAGAAAAAAAACATGGCCAAAGACCAAAATAAAGACCAAGGCTCCAGATGATGCTCTGCAGACCCAACAGTACAAGGTCCAACGTGACCCCCCCAGCACTGACAGATTAAGCAAAGCCACAGCTCTCAGTGCCCGCCACCTGTTGCACGGTGACTATTAGACGTAGGTAGTGAACAGAAATTTGAATTTAAAGTTTAATTGGGGACTCAGCACCTACTGTATACAGGTGGTCCTTGACTTATGTGTGAGTTCCGTTCCTACGCATCGTTCGTAACCCGATTTTGCCGTAAGTCGGACACCACACGAGCCACCACTTATACACGTACATGTACGGTACTGTACAGTTACCAAGCACTTCGCCTATCCTACCACAGTACCCTACATAATTGTCAAAAAACACATACATTTGGATAAGAAAAAAATATTAATTTCTTACTTTGAGCTGGTCAAGCCTGTCTCCGTCTTTTAGCATGTTAGCTCTTGCACGTCCGAGCTCCGCAGCTTCGTGCTGCTCCACGCGGTCCAAACTGTTTACAGGAAGGACTGTTAGCATGTTAACTCCATACATTTGGAGCCATCATGAAAGGAAAAAGAGTGAATAACTTACTGGGAGCCGTTTCTCCGCGGTTTCCATCTAAAAAGGCTGCGCCGCGGTAGCTGATGTTAGCCCCACCATTAGCTGCGCCCGTTAGCATGTTAGCTCGTTGCGCCTCCGGTGCAGCTCGCTGTCTGCTACTTCACCTGGTCCACAGCATAGTTTTCCTTTGTCCATCCGTCCCTCTGCAAAACCGCCGTTCAGCTCCCAGCTCTGATCGGACACGGTCCGTTTGAAGCCAGCTGGCCGGAGCTAACCAAAGCTAACCGCAAAAAGGCAGACACCGGAAAAAAGGCCGAAAACATAACTCGGTGTCCAGGGTTAGCGATCGACGGCTGCTGCTCCGGGCCTGAGACGTTCACAGAGTTCACTGAGCATTTCCAGCTCATTTATCCGTCTGAGGCAACCTCTTATCGGACACACAGTCCTCCAAAGCTGGCTGTCGAGGCTGGAGCTAACCGAAGCTAACTGCAAAATGGCGGCATTTCCGGAAACTGCGCAAATAGGCTTGAAAATTATAATAATAATAATAATAATGATACTTTATTTATAAAGCCATTTAAAACAACCACAGCTGCAACAAAGTGCTGCACACATGAAATCAAGAACATTTCCATCCATCCATCCATCCATCCATCCATCCATCCATCCATTTTCTTCCGCTTATCCGGGGTCGGGTCGCGGGGGTAGCAGCCTAAGTAGGGAGGCCCAGACTTCCCTCTCCCCAGCCACTTGGAGCAGCTCCTCCGGGGGAATCCCAAGGCGTTCCCAGGCCAGCCGAGAAACATAGTCCCTCCAGCGTGTCCTGGGTCTTCCTCTGGGTCTCCTCCCGGTGGGACATGCCCGGAACACCTCACCAGGGAGGCGTCCAGGAGGCATCCTAACCAGATGCCCGAGCCACCTCAACTGGCTCCTCTCGATGTGGAGAAGCAGCGGCTCTACTCCGAGTCCCTCCCGGATGACTGAGCTTCTCACCCTATCTCTAAGGGAGAGTCCAGCCACCCTGCGGAGAAAACTCATTTCAGCCGCTTGTATCCGAGATCTTGTTCTTTCGGTCATAACCCAAAGCTCATGACCATAGATGAGGGTGGGAACGTAGATCGATCGGTAAATTGAGAGCTTTGCCTTTTGACTCAGCTCTCTCTTCACCACGACAGACCGGTACAGCGCCCGCTTCACTGCGGACGCTGCACCTATCCGCCTATCGATCTCACGCTCCAGTTTTCCCTCATTCGTGAACAAGATCCCGAGATACTTAAACTCCTCCACTTGGGGCAGGACCTCCTCCCCGACCCGGAGAGGGCATGCTACCCTTTTCCGGCTCAAGACCATGGCCTCGGATTTGGAGGAACTGATCCTCATCCCGGCCGCATCACACTCGGCTGCAAACCGCTCCAGTGAAAGTTGTAAATCACGAACTGATGAAGCCAATAGGACCACATCATCTGCAAAAAACAGAGAAGCGATTCTAAGGTCACCAAAACGGATCCTCTCAACACCTTGGCTGCGCCTAGAAATTCTGTCCATAAAAGTTATGAACAGAATCGGTGACAAAGGGCAACCTTGGCGGAGTCCAACTCTCACCGGAAACGAGCCTGACTTACTGCCGGCAATGCGGACCAAGCTCTGACACCGGTCGTACAGGGACCTAACAGCCCATATCAATGGGCCTGGTACCCCATACTCCCGGAGTACCCCCCACAGAACCCCCCGAGGGACGCGGTCGAATGCCTTTACATTTAAACACATTAAAAATGTTTTCATATTTTTATTAATATGATGCATTCGTTACTCCGAATTGCCGTAAGTCGAGGGCGCTGTAACTCGAGGACTCTGTAATTATATTGCTCTTCTGTCAACTTTAATTAGGTGCAAACCAAAACATGTACCCCCAACAAATGTTATATCAGTTGACCGACTCGGTGACGTGATGTGTCATTACTTTTATTGGCATTTCGAGTTACCATGGCAACGCAATTTGCAAGCAAAGACGCCATTTTTCTCATTCAAAAAGCCTGCAGATTGCATTGTGAGGAGTGCTTTTAACTCATCATATCTCTGACATATAGAGATGTAAAATGTGAAATTTCACACGAGCGTGAACCAAGCTCTTGTCACTCACGCTTCAAGAATTCCTTCAGAAGACCTTGTAGTTTTTACACAGCAGCTGTTAGTTTGAAGCAAGCGTCGTCTCTTCTTGCTTCTGCGCCTTTCCTTTCCTTTTGACTGTCCTTTTGGTTGCCGTTTTGTATTTTAATTTGTAAAAAAAAACATGTGTATGTCTCTTTTATGATTGTCTATTGTTGTCTTTGTTGTCCATTGTTGTCATAATTCTTTGTTAAAATCAGGTCTTTCTTGTAAATGAATCCCTGAGGATCCATGGGATTAACCTTTATAAATAAAGGTTGAATGATTGAGTGAAAAATCATATCCAAGATGTCCGCCTTAGCTAAAAAGGGAAAAATACGATAGCTCTGCCATTTTTAGAAATATTAAGCTGAAATTGGGTGTGGTGGTAGCCAAGAGCAATGCCCATACATTTTTTTTATATAAACCTTTATTTTACCAGTAAAGAAATCTATTGAAATTATTAATCTATTTTACAAGGATGTCATGTGCAAGGTGCAAACCAGCCATTACAAATACAACTCTAAAAAATGTAACAGCAGTATTAATATACAGGTAGTCCTCGACTTACGTTGTTTCGCGGTTATGTCACGCATCTCCCATAAAAAAAAAAAATATATATATATACTGTATATATATTGAAATTTTTTATTTTGAAAGCAGAGTTCCGAGTTCCTTCCGGTTTTGACCAGTTTTGACAGCAGTAGCTTGACGACAGTAACAGTGGAAAAAGACAGAAAGACCCGCTCTGGACGGAGCTTCACAGCAGAATCAGCAAAGCAGTGGACAGTACAGATAGAGATTAAACGCTCTGGACAGAGGTTGACGGCGGTTTTATAACAGAATACGGCAGATGGACGGCAGATGGACCGAGCTGACGGCGGTTTTACGTCGTAAACGAATATTGGATGGACGGACTGAGGTAGGCCACCGTACAGCAAGCTACAGTAGTTAGCCAGCTAGCTCCCTTTATGTGAATGGAGCCTGCTAGGTAGGAGGGAGATGATTCAACTTGCTCCTTCGTCTTTAAAAACTGTGTTAGGATAGGCTAAATGCTTGGTGACTGTACAGTACTGTACATTATTATTATAATTTTTTAAGTATGTTCCGACTTACGTCGAAATTCGCTTTACGACGCAGTGTAGGAACGGAACTCCGTCGTAAGTCGAGGACTACCTGTACTTCATACTGAATTCAAATAAAAAAATCTAGATGGCCTTCAAAGCTAAATTTAAATGGCTTTAACTCAACTACTTTGTATTTTTTACACATAGAGCTGAAATTTGGTGAAGTTATAGCTGAGAATGTTCCCCATCACATACTGATCCACATCAAAAATCCAAGATGGCCACTATAGCTTAAACGATAAAAAAAGACTATAACTCATTGACTTGTTGCCAAATTGAAATGTAAATTGGTACCCGCTTTGAATGTTATTAGCCATTAAATGGCCTATTATAAGTTATCCCCACATGTAGCATTCAGACTGCCCCTCCTGTACCTTCTAGTAGGTTTCAAGGTACGATGTTAGCGCTGATAATAGGCTCACATGGTTAGGTTCAGAGTAAAGGGTCTGGAGGTTAGGTTTGGAAAAAGGGTTACATAAAGCTGATATAAAAAAAGCACTTGCTGTTTTACCGGTGTGCGACGTTGCATATGATCAGCGATACAAACGTAACTTTAAAACTTCTAGGAGGTAGGAGGGACAATAACGTCCATTTAACGGGCTGATAGCATCTGAAACCGCAGATTTTGGTATACAGTAGTGGTAGCTGAGAGCGAACCCCCACACATAGTACTGTCAAATCAACTATTTAAACTGGCAGCAGCCTTGCAGTCCCCGCCAAAGTTTCTCCAGGAAGTTTCCAGTTTGAGATTAACATCCATTTTTTAAAAGGGAGACCTGTTCAAGATGGATAAAAACTACAATCTTTATTAAAATACATGAAGTAAACCATGCAATGCAAAGGGGATTCAACAGGGTTTTCTGGCGTTTCCATTCGGCTCCACCGTCTGAGTCCAGACCTGGTCCAGTCTCGATGACCCCACCTGCACATTGATTAAGACCTCAGGGTCACAGGAAGTCATCAATCAACACGTTCAGCTACTTAACAATCATGTGTTTGTGTTTGTTTGTGGTGGTGGTAGATACCGCAGCGGTGATGCGGCTGCTCATTAAAGAACGTCAAACAGCTTCATTCAGCAGTATTGGGTATGTAAATAGAGCACCAAACAAAAACGTGCAAACTTTTAACACGTTCACATCATACAGACTTCAGAGAGTCAGAGTACTTTTATTAACAGAGTACTTTTATTAACATTGCACAAGTTTGCACCAGTACAGCGTGAATATGTACGTACAGTCATCCTGAGGGGACTACGTGTGTGAAGCTGCTGCTATCAGGACATCATATGAGACATCAAAGATATATCACATTTTGTTCTTCAGCGCGGCCTCTCCCATCCATATCGGGATGAAGGTCACAGGTGTGAAACAAGGAAAGAACCATGAGGGAATTAGCGTTGGTATTACAAAAAAGATATATCACATTTTGTCGTACAGGACACCATATGAGACATCAAAAAAACTCTACCAGCAGCACATTTAAGACATATCACATTTGCATTTGAGGACGAAACAGTGAGACAAGTCCATGCGCTCCATTTTAGATTAGCCAGAGTTCTGATGATGACGTGATCAGCCAGCCTTATCTGTCTCAGAGGACACAGTACAGTTCTCTGGGGAGGGAGGGGGGAGTGCGACAGAAGCTTAATTTCTTCAGTTGCTCCACTCTGGAGATTTTGTAGACAGCCTGTCCAGGCTGTCAGGGAGTCTGATTAGATTAGCGGGTTTTATCTTTAGGGCAGGCTCACAGTGTTCTTTCTGCGACCTTGAAGTCCAGGTGGCTGTTAGGAATCCAATACACTCCAATTCATGGGAAATTTCCACTGACCCGAACTATGAATCAACCTCCAGATGTGACCCTCCTGGGTGCTGCACACGAGTCCCGAACCTTACCGGTGGTCTGCGGTCCTCAGTGGCCGCCTCCACTTTGCGGCTCAACTCATAAAGCAGCTGATTCATTGATGTCACAGCTCGGATAACACTCTCTGTTTGAGAAGGGAGCTTCGACAGCGCGTTGATCGCCTCGGAAGTCTTCCTCATTTTCCGATAGAAGAGAACTCCACACAAGCCAAAAAGCAGAGCACCTACTATCATAATTCCAATTATGAATATGTCCTCCACATCCTCGCCAGAAAGCACGTCCAGGCATAACATCTTCCATTCGCCCCAGGAATCCATGATATAACCTGCAGGATGCGACTGCAAAGGGCACGCCGGTTCCCTAGGACCGGAACGCTTCGTAGAAAAAATCTTATCAATAGAGTTAACAACCCACGAAACAATATCCATCGTAAATTTATGTTCGAGCGAGCACTGAAAAAAATAAAAACTGCAGACAAGACAAAGTGGCAAAGCAGGGAGAGGAAAACGTTTTAATATAACTCTCCACTTTTGTTTGACCCAACGAGGAAGAACGCATCAACCAATAGATTAATTTACTGATCCGGTAAAATTAATACGGCACAAAGGTCAATAAAGACAAACATGTAGCCCGGTGTCTGAGGGATTTCAGATCAAATGCAGGCTCTCAACCCATTTAGCTAAATTAATCACCTGAAATATGCCCCACCCACTCCCACCTGTTCCCTGTTGTCATCATGCTCAGGTGTCTTTATTTTTATTTTTTTTATGTATTCATTTAAAATTTAAAAGAACACAAAAAACTATTTACACATGAATAAATAATAATAAAAAAACAGTACATGAAATGAAAGGAAGCAGAAGAAGATACAATCTTATTATGTCTACCCCTTCTTTAACAAAATTTATTCAAACAATCAATTTAAACAACAGTAATCCACAATAAACATTACTCATCATACTTTACCATACATTAAATTTTGAAACAAACCAATTTATATATATTTTTCCAGTTTCCTGAAACCTAATTTTATTCATTTTTTTTAAGCAAAGACATTGATTTTGCAATTTTAATATCATTTTCTAAACCGTTTCATAGACCTATTCCATAAATTAAAGTAGACCTACACTTTAAACTAGTTATATGCTGTGGTATAACAAAAATATCTGTACCCTTAATATTGTAACCGGTACTTTCTCTTTTTACAAAAAAAGTTTGGATATTTGAGGGTAATGTGAAGTTCTGAGCTTTGTACAATATTAAAAGAATATTATAGTCAACCAAATCATAGAATTTC
>JBBPBX010022716.1:0-20532 GCA_038048925.1 Garcialebias charrua
CCTGTTTTATTTTTTATTTATATATTTTTTACTTGTTTTTTTTTTTCATTTTGCAAGTTCAGTTGCTTTGGGATAGAAAGTGTTTAATTAAGATCACTCCAGGTTGCTATGCTGTTAGACCATTAACACCTTGTTGCATAGACTTTTTATAGACATTTTGTGTTCTCTTCTATTTAATGACATTAGTGTACCGGTACTTTTAGTTCTCATTTGGACAGTCTGGGGTAATGAACCTTGCATTCTTTGCTTGGTGTACGCCCCCGCAGATGAAAGCTTGGTCAGTGTGGGTCTTCTCTAGATAGTGTGGGCTCCTGCAGGTTTTCAAGCATGCACTAATGAACTGTTTAAAAGTCACAAATGGAAGGAGGGAAGAGCTGACTCATACTCGATCCTAGTCAATCTGCGTGAAGCCTCACAATGTTTACGAACTGTCAAACAGTTGGGAATAAACTGGAAACAATACTGTTTTTATTAGTAGGTTTGTCGCAATAAACAAATCAATGATTCGCATGATAAACGAAAATGATCAACCTCCTTTTCATTTAACGGCTTTATCGTTTCTTCGTGTCTCGTTCTGAAGACACTGGATGACAAAAGGCTCAACTCTGGGGCGCTTCAATGACCCCTCCCTTTCTCTTTAAAATCCATTTTAACTGTCCAAAATCACCTTTTTGGATCATTAAAAGCAGCTAAGCTGAGAAGCTAAGCTACGAGTTAACAGGCCGATCTCGGGGGGAGAAAAAAACCTCTGTCTTGTCGAAGCTCCAAAATTCACGGTTGAAACCAGTGCCTTCATTTAAAAAGTTGCTTTTCTCTGCAAAAAGAAGCTGAACTTGTTTATTTATTTTAATTTTAAATTAAAAGCTTTATGTGAAAAATGCTATGCTAAAAAGCTCAAATCACACTAGGCGTGTTTCCATCAAGGTTTCTAGGTGCGCATTATGAAGCATCGCATCAGAAAAGCTAAATGGAAACGGCATAATTCGAGTTAACTTCCTCTAAGTCGCTCTAAAGTTTATACGCTCGCTTGAGGTAGTTTTTGGGGAGTCGATTCAGAGCTGAGTCGGCTAAACGACAGATGGAAACAGATTAGCCGACTCAGTTCTGCCGCAGCGAACATTCACGTCACGTGACTGATCAGCTGTTTCCGCTCCGGACAACATGTAACATCGCTAAAACTAGTTGGCATGACAGAATAAATACAACTTGCCCGATAGCAACACATACCTGAAATATTCTCTCCATTTTGCCGAGATGTCTGTTTTCAAACGCTACTTCCTGTTTACTGTGGAAGTGCGTAACGCTGACGTCTGACGTATGGCGCTGACGTGTGACGTAATGACGCTGACGTCTGACGTAGAGACGCTTTGCGTGGCATTGCAGATGCGCTTCAAGCCAGTTAATGGAAACACTTCTGATCCTCATAATTTTAATTTACATTTTAGCGAAATTTTCTAAAATTCGCTCAAAAATCGAATTTAAATTGGATGGAAACATAGCAACTGAGCATCTGCCATTTTGAGAACCTAAGAGACAGCCCATGTCACATCAAGGGGCCTCCCCCCATTTTTCTTAGAGACACGCTGCTCGCTCCCTCACTATCCATCCTTCAGTTCAGTCGTATATTACCAACCAGTAGTCGAAAAAGGTACCGGTACTATACGCAAAACAAATTAACAAACATTTCCTCTTAAATTTGACAATAATTGCTAATTATTGTCCAAAAAAAAAAATTATTGTTTAATCTCAATAATTTCTGAGACCATTAATCGCCCAGCAAAATTTATCGTGACAGGCCTATATATTAGTCGGTTTCTCTTATTGCAACATTCTCTTGCAGCCATCATGTTTAATTTTTATAGTCAGTTGTTTGTTTAATGACTACCGGTACATAATTCGACTTTCACTCTGGGTCTCAAATGTGTCCTTTGTTGCATACAATGTGAATTCTGAACAATCAAAATATGGTAGCAAATCTGATAAAATTGAAACGGGCCTGTATTTTTAATTCTGCTCGCAAGAGCCTAAAGCCTTTCTCCCTTAACTGCAGAGCCAAGGCTGCTGAAACATTGTTGCTTTATTGCTGCAGAGGCATTTTAATTTGACTGGATTTTGGTGCAGACCTTTGGGACTTTTCTAAATGAATAGTCCATCCTTGGTGGGCTGTTGTCTAAAACTCATGCATTAGTGTTGTTGCTCAGCATACTCGAGCATGCTCATTTAAAAAGTTGAGTACCGGTAGTAGTCCTTTAACAAATCACTAATTAATCTTACAGGGAAGAAATTTGGCTTTAATATTTTTGCTGTACTGTTGTTGACCTTTGCTTATTGTTTTTATGTCTGCTGCATTTTTGGAGATTTTCAAAATGTCTGCACTGAATAAACTGTAGACATGCAGTTGGCCATTAGGTGGCAACAGCACATTTATGGAAGGTCGTTTTGTCTCCACACTGTCAGACTGATCTGTGGCTTCTTTCTTTCATTGTTTAGGATGTTTATTCCTAGTCCTTGATGCAGTCAACCTCAGATATTTCTCCATTATTTCATTTTGTGATGCTCTTTTCCCCTGTCATGACTCAAGTACTTTCACTTGTCCAGTCAGAGCAGACAGTTAGGTCAGCAATGTCAACCAAACGGCAAATAAACAAGCTCTTAACAGTAAGTAGTCAAGTGAATATGATGCCTCATTGTTACCTCCATTGTTTTTACCTCAGATGTTTTAAAATGCAGTATTATTTAAACAATGGTCGACCAATTAGCATCAGAATAAACAGTAATGAACTAACTTTAATTGGTAATCGTCTGACAGAATATTTTAAATATTTTTGGGGATAGCCGTGAACAGCTCCTGCATTAATTAAATAAAAATTAAAAATTAACATGGAGCAAGCTTTTGGTAACTAATGCATTTTGGTTGGTGGTGTGGTTATGGCTAACTGTTCAAGTTAAGGTCCGGTTTATCGTCATTCGCATTACATGTGGTACATGAGGTGGAACAAAATTATGTACACAGGGTCCCAGTTACCCCCAAAGTAGCAAAAGTAAATTATAAAAAGAAACTGTATGAGTCTAAGATATTCACCAAGATATACGCAAAACAAATGCCAAACAATACGCTAAAAGATCTAAGATATACATTAAACACCAGTGTTTCCTCTATCTAACTTGCCATGGCGGGGTGCTCATCTCATTCATGATTTTTGTTGACGTGGAGGACCGAGACATGTCTGAGTGCAGCTTGTACTTACAGTTTTTGAGCAGGAGGGAGGGTGTTCAGCATGAGGGAAGAGGCAATGTGAGTTCTGCCTTTAACTTTTCAGCTACAGAGTCTGTATTTCACACTGCTAGCTAGCTTAGTGCTATGTCAGTGCCGGTGGGGGGCGGATTCAGTTTGGTAGGCGGGGTGCTCAGTTCTGTTGACGGGGTGGGGCACCCCACATGTATAATGGTAGGGGAAACACTGAACACTATTGAACTTTTTTTTTTCTTCTTTCGGCTTTTTTCCCTGCGTTAAGGGTCGCCACAGCGATCTAGTCGCACGAAGATTTGGCAGTTGTTTTTACGCCGGATGCCCTTCCTGACACAACAGCAGATCACCGAGCAACCACAGCCCTCTGTGTGGAGCAGAGAGCTGATACCTAGGGTTCCCTTGAACTTTTTTGAATACGGTACATAAAACACTAATAACGTAAAACAATACAGCGTATCAACAGCAGCCTGAACATGAGTCTGTTCTGAACAGATAGGTATGAATGAATACGGCAGCATAAGATAATCAGTAGCACATAAGTCAAAGTCAAAGTCAACTTTATTGTCAGAACTGCAATATGTACAGGACATACACAGGACCGAAATTGCGTTTCTCTCAGTCCCTCGGTGCAACAGTAAACATCTAAACATTGAAACACTGAAACATATAATAATAGACATAAGCATAAAATAGTAAAACTAACACTGTCCTGAGTTTTTGCATAGTGGTATAAGAGTATGAAAATTTACACCAACTCTAAAACTAAAACTAAAACATTAAACATTTAATGAACATAATACTGTCCTGAGTTTTTGCATACTAGTATAAAAAAAGAGTATAAAAAGTATAACTAAAATAAACTAAAGGTTTCTAGCATTGACATTTGCAAAGTGGCAAAGCAGCGTATGAGTTAATGTGCACAGTATATGTATGAGGTAGTAGTTGATGTTGTTATAGAGGCAAAAAGTGGCATATGCAGTAAGGCACATTGGGCATCCCTAAATAAGACCGTTCAGAGCACACTGTATATGTATCAGCAGTGGTGTAGATATTAGAGTAGTGTAAATGTAAACAGTAGTAATTAAATGTAAGCAGTAGTAATAAAAGTAAACAGTATTAATAAATGTAAACAGAGAATGTAAACAGTATTATGACTATAGGCAGTGATGTAATACAAACATTAGTGCAAGTATGAGAAGTAGTGCAAACTGTATGAGCACATGACCGAGAGTTTAGTGAATAACCCGTTTGATGACACAGAGTCCAGTGTTAAAATCTTTGTGTTGTGTGGTAATGTGTGAGAAAGTTTTAGTGTTAAGGCAGTTCAAATGGGAGGGGGGGCAGAGCAGGCAGAGTGTTTAGCATCCTGACTGCCTGATGAACAGAGCTGTCTCTCAGTCTGCTGGTTCGAGCCTGGAGACTCCTCAGTCTCCTCCCTGATGGCAGCAGTCTGAAGCAGCTGTGTAGTGGGTGTGTGGGATCACCTGCCATGCAGTGGGCTTTCCGAGTGAGGCGTTTGCTGTGTAAGTCCTGCAGTGAGGGCAAGGAGGTGCCCACGATCTTCTCAGCTGCTCTCACAATGCGCTGGAGGCTCTTGCGGCAGGATGCAGTACATGCACCAAACCACACAGTGATGCAGCTGGTCAGGACACTTTCTATGGCACCTCTGTAGAAGGTGCTCATGATGGGGGTTGAAGCTCCAGCCCTTTTCAGCTTGCGGAGAAAGTAGAGACGCTGGTGAGCCTTCTTTGCCAGTGCTGCAGTGTTCCTGCTCCAGGACAGGTCCTTTGAGACGTGCACTCCCAGGAACTTGGTGCTGTCTACTCTCTCCACTGCGGTGCTGTTGATGGTCAGAGGGGCATGTTGGGCATCCCTCTTCCTGAAGTCCACAACAATCTCCTTTGTCTTCTCCACGTTGAGAGTGAGATTGTTGTGTCCGCACCACAAGGCCAGGCGGCTCACCTCGTTCCTGTAGTCCGTCTCATCGTTGTTGCTGATGAGACCCACCACTGTTGTGTCGTCCGCAAACTTGATGAAGTGGTTGGAGCTGTACGATGGTGTGCAGTCGTGTGTTAGCAGGGTGAATAGAAGGGGGCTCAGCACACATCCTTGTGGGGCCCCTGTGTTCAATGTGATGGTGCTAGATGTGTTACTCCCGACCCGCACTGTCTGTGGTCTCCCGGTCAGGAAGTCTAGCAGCCAGTTACACATTGAGGTGTTCAGCCCCAGACTGTCCAGTTTAAGGATGAGCTGTTGGGGGATGATGGTGTTGAATGCCGAGCTGAAGTCGATGAACAGCATTCTAACATAAGAGTCCTTCGTGTCCAGATGTGTGAGAGCTGTGTGGAGGGCAGAGGAGATGGCATCGTCGGTTGAGCGATTAGGTCGGTATGCAAATTGGAAGGGATCCAGGGAGGCAGGGAGGACAGATGTGATGCTTTTCATGACTAGCCGTTCAAAGCACTTCATCAGGATGGGGGTGAGTGCTACTGGGCGATAGTCATTGAGGCATGCGGGCGTTGCCTTCTTTGGGACAGGGATGATGGTGGTGGCTTTGAAACAGGTGGGGACGATGGCCTGGCTCAGTGAGATGTTAAAGATGTCCGTGAAGACCGCTGCGAGTTCCCCTGCACAGTCCTTCAGCACACGACCAGGTATGTTGTCAGGACCAGAGGCCTTCCGGGCGTTAATCTTGATGAATGATCGCCTTACGCTGTCTGAGGACAGCGTCAGCACCTGGCCATCAGGAGAGGGGGGGAGTTTATGTGCTGGTGTGCTGTTACTTGCCTCGAACCGAGCAAAGAACTCATTCAGTTCATTCAGCGCAGAGGCTGAGCTGTCACAGGTCTGGGGGGATGGTTTGTAGTTTGTGATGGTCTGTATTCCCTGCCACAGACTGCGTGTATCCCTGCTGTCCTTGAAACGGTGAGCTATTTTCCCAGAATACTGCCTCTTTGCCTTTCTGATGCCCCAGTCCAGGTTGTTTCTGGCTGCCCTCAGGCCCACCTGATCTCCCGCTTTGAAGGCAGCATTCCTGGCTCTCAGGAGTCTGTAAACCTCAGCTGTCAGCCATGGCTTCTGGTTAGCCCGAACAGTGATGGTTTTAAGGTTGGTTACATCATCAATGCACTTGGTGATGTATGAACATACAGTGTCTGAGTACTCCTGGAGACATGTGGTGTTGTTTGTGGTAGCAGCTTCTTTGAACATACTCCAATCTGTGGTGTCAAAACAGTCCTGGAGTGCCTCTGAAGACCCCTCTGGCCACACTCAGAGGCACTCCAGGACTGTTTTGACACCACAGATTGGAGTCACATATCACCCATTAAAATGACATTACAGTGATTTACTTATTTTTCCCTTATAGTGATGATCCTGATTAGGGGTTTGAGTCTTAACAGCTTCAGGGTAGAAGCTGTTCCTCAGTCTAGTGGTTCTACGCTTAATGCTCCTCAACCTTCTGCATGAGAGGAGTGGGGCAAAAAGTGTGTGTGCTGGGTGAGCGAGGTCTTTCATGATGCAGGTGGCCCTCTTCCTGCATCTGGAGGTGTAGATGTCTGTGATGGTGGGGAGACTGACTCCAACATCTTCTGTGCAGCCTTCACCACTCTCTGTAGAGCTTTTCTTTCTGCAGCTGTGCAGCCTCCATGCCACACATTGATGCTGGAGCACAGGATGCTCTCCACTGCACACCTGTAGAAGGAGGTGAGAACTGAGCTTCTCAGTCCAGCTCATCTCAGCCGTCTGAGGAAGTAGAGTCTCTGATGACCTTTTTTGATCAGGCTGGTGGTGTTGTTGTCCTGTATGGTATGTTCTGTATGGACCTAACAAAGATCAATGTGCTTTTGATCTTGTAAATTACTGTTTACAAATGATTGCAGAAGTTACAGTTGTGAATCGAGTTTTGAAATGAATGTTCTATATAAATTTAGGTCTGTAAATGTGTTGAAAGAAAAAATTGCAACAAATTTTAACTTGTGATAGAAGGAAAAACCTCAAATATAAAATATGAACAAAAGATGCTATGGAGGAATGCCTTGTTGGTGGATTTTCTGTGAAAGTTTACATTGATGACTTGTTTGTGTGTGATAGCAGTTATTAAATTCAGTGTTTGTGCTATAATTGATCTGCTGTTGACTTGTTGCGTCTGTTAGCCACCATAGGACATCTTCAGAGGTCTTGCTGCGTCAATGTCTTAAATAATAATAATAATGAATTCAATTTATAACGCACTTTTCATTAGTGAAAATCTCAAAGTGCTACACACATTGAATGCTACACACATTCATACAAATAAAACTTATTTTGGCTGTATAAAGATGCATCAAGTGCTTCGTTTGTATTTTTAAACCAACACTTGCCTGTCACACTAAGTTCCACATTTGACAACATGTAATTTCCTGCAGATGAAAAAACACAAAATGTCACACACACACACAAACACACACACAAGAAGGAGCATTTGCCACACTCAGCTTAGTCATGGGAGTCTTAGCCCGGAGCTGAGAACACTGCTTAGTGTGAGTTTTCCTCTTCGTCCCTTCATGGCTCTTCCTCAGACGTGTCTCTGCTCCTGTACTCTTCCTGGTTGTTGACACGCTGATGTTTGACATGTTTGTGGAGTGTACAGTTGCTTGTCTGCAAGTCTCCAATCTGCAGATAGGTTCTTATAGAAGCCTCTTTGTTTTAAGCCAAAATCCACCAGCTTTAAATCAACTTTTTAATATTTCTTCCAATTGTAATTGATCCTCCTTTATTTCTTCTCCCAACATTTTCCCACTCAGTTTGTTTTACTCGAGCCCCTTTTTTTGTTTGTATGGTTTTAAATCGACTTCAGATTCACCCCTGATGCTGCCACGGTGCCATGTGTTTGAGTGTTGTGGTTGCTTTTTAGAGACAGTCTGTCAAATCGGTATCCAGAGCAGCCACGTGAAACCATAAAAATCATGATGCATTTTTGATGAACTCTGCTGTTCCTTCTGTATAGCATCCATCTTCTGGGATCTCAAGTGTTTGCAGCAATTAGCATCCTCTTTTTACCAAGTCTTTGTGAAAGCTCTTTAGCGAGTGCAGGTTTAATTAAAGTAAGCCTTTGCAGGTACACTACTGAGGAAACAGTTGCTAGCAGAAAGAATTGCTCACATTTGTCAGGAGGAGCAGATCGTCAGTGTTTGTGCAGGCCACACTCAGAATTGTTCATGTGGGATATTTTCAATTAGTCGTGCCTCCAGGAGCAAGTTGTGCTTTTCTTATACAGTATTTACAATCCAACCTCCCTGTTGTGTGGCCGTCTGCCTTGTGGCAGATTAGTAAACTCTGTCAATCTGACGATTTTCAACTGAACATTTAGTTTTTTTTAATAAGCACTGTATCGTGTGTCCACCCATCTTTGTTCTCATCCCGACTTGTGTTTGTTCTCATCTTGCCTTTAAGTTACTAAGAACATTGCATTAAATGGGTTTTGTATACCCCCATAACAGCCCTGACCCAGACCAGCTCATCTGTCCTTTTAATGTTGATTCGTTTCAGAGATTTCTCAGAAATCCTAGCTATCGGATGAGCCATTTCTGCTTTGACAAACACAGATTCTCTTTCTTTTTCGTATTTTAATTTTTTTGTGTGGACAGCCAATGCAAACCACAATCTGTTGTGTCTCATGCTTTAGTTCAGATTGTTAATTACTACTGAGCTTGTTATATCAAATAGATTTTTAAAATTTATATAAATTAATTTCATAACTTAAAAAAAAACTGTTTAAGGTCTCGATCCCAAATTAAGCGATATAAATACTATTGATACCATTTTTCTGGTTAACTCTTATAAAAAAATTATTACTACTTTAAAATATTTTTATACCAGATGATGTCGTCTTAGCTCAAGCAAAGGCTTAAACATTTTTCATAGAAGGGGAGAAGATGGATGTGGTTCAGTTGGTGCCAATTCTTTGCATGCTGGACATTGTAAATCATCCTCCACAGGGCTCTTAGAAAAATAAACACTAAATTAAATGATCAGATTTTCTTCTTTCTGGTACATTTGAAATAAGCCTACCTGATGCCATCTGTGGGAAGGGGGTCATTGAAAAATTTAATAATGCTAACGAGGTTAGCAAGTTGTCCACAATTTTTATTTATTTTTTGGTGAAAGAGGGGCAAATTGAAATGGCTTGTATTTTTGGCAGCATCTGATTATGTTGTATGATTTAGCTAAATGTCTTAGTTTGGTAACCTTCACAACATGATGCAGATTGCTAATTATGTAGATTTAAGAAATCAAACTGATAAATCGATAACAACCAACGTAGGAATTATCAGCATGGAGAATGTACGTTTTACTGTAACTGAGGTCAAATGATCACTCACTGGTTCACTCACTGGTTCACTCACTGGTTCACTCACTGGTTCGGTCTTTATGTCTTGTAGGTTTGACAAAGAAGGCCACAATATGGTTGGGCAATCTCTGACAGAGTTGAAAGGTGGCGGTAAGGGAGGATTCAACAACTGGAAGACTTTGTCGGAAGTTAAGAGCGAGCATCTGGGACATGGAGAAAAGGTAAACACATGCACAGCTTTGTCTGGAGACCCAAATCTACACATTAACCCCTGTTACTTTATTAAAGAGTGATTCTTTGAAGATATTCAAGGACAAGTTAAAAGATCCTTGATGAATCCCTTACAACAACTAGAGAAACTGCATTTCTTGCAAAAATACAATGTGAATGCTTATTGTAAAAGAGCTTGCTGGGAAAACAGCTGAAATTTGCTAAAAAAATGCTGAAATGAAAGAACAAGACTAAATTAACAGAAGAAAGCAGAAATAACACTTATTTGCTGTATTATGTTTAACTAAGCAGAAATTAGTAAATCAGTTAAAAAGCTAAAATTAGCGCACAAAAAAAAAATCTAAAATGTACAAAGTAGCCGAAAAGGCAGAAAGAAGCTTAACTTATGAGAAGGAAGTGAAAAGAGCTGAAATGAGCCAAAAGAAAAAAGTAGAATTAGCTGAAGAAGCTCAAGTTAGCATAAAACAGCTAAATAGTAGGTGAAATTAGTAGAAAGAAGTTAATTAGACTAAAAGTAGCAGAAATTACCAATATTTTTTTAAGTTTTTCTGAAAACAGCTGAAATTAGCAAAATAATTTCTAAAAAGGTAGAACAAGCTGAAATTAGCAGGAGAAATCAGAAAGAACTCAGGTTTGCCCAGTTACACTGAAAAAAGCAGAAATTAGCACAAAAAGTAGAAATGATCTTTTTTAAAAAGCTGAAATTTTCAACAAAAAAATCTCTGAAAAGTAGCTTAAAGAGGAACTTACCCCACTGTGAAACGATAGCTCCGCCCCAAGACGGGATTTAAAAAATGCAAAGTGGGTGTGCCAAGAGACACTGCCTAAAGGAGGGGGAGGTGGTGGGGGGTTAGAGCGAGGAGGTGTGGCCAGGATGAAAGATTGTGACATGCAGCTAGCATTAGCATAATTTATGCAAAATGGAGAGTGATCGCAGCGACACAGCTAGTTACGTCTTTGAGGTGGAGGACTTTTCACCCCCTCCCTCACCAGAAGCTGAGAGAGACTTGGAGCAAAGCTAATAATAAATATACTGCTAACCTGAAAATGATATTGATCAATACTCGCAATGCTAATGCTATGTTGCTATCGCTAATCCAACTCTCGATCTCTTCAGGGGAGTGGCTCTGCTTGAACCACTTTTATACTCACGCAGCAGAGGATGTGACGACAGAGTGTACATGACCAGTGTTGTTTTCGTTGACGTAACGCTGACGTAAATTTTTCGTCAACGCCCCCTTTTTTCATGACAATAATGAAACGGTAACTAAATAATCATTGCTCTTTAATGATTAAAACGTGACGAAATGTGTGTGAGTTTTCGTTAGACGAGACGAGACTGAACGAAAATGTTTCGTTCAATCAATAATTTATATTTCTGCCCAAGTGCCCATAATTATATTCTGTGTCGGAAAGTCAGCTGTTTGGTCACGCCCACCACCGCGGTGTTTATTCAGCATGGCCACGCGCTGCGCGCTCACCTGTGACTTCCTTTTCAAACTGGACCATGGAAGATCCTGCAGCAGCATGTTGCACAAAGGAGCTCGGTCAGCCCAGAAAAGATGTATGGACTTAGTATTTAACCTAGCCTGGCCCTCGCCTTCCTGCACAGCTCCGCTCAATTCTCATTTCCCTTCACTGCACAGTCTGGGACTTCACCCACCCACAAGGATTTCTCCGGTAGATTTTTGTTCGGACCAATCAGAGAACAGAAGGGGTGGAGTTTTGGACCCTAACCCACGCCCCCACCTGTCCCAGCGCGCAGAGCCCTATAAAAGGGCTCTGCCAGCGCTCAGTCAGCGAGCAGCGGCATGTTCTCATTCAAAGCGATGCAAAGCGATGCAGATATGTGACACAAATTTATTAATTTCCCCTTCTTAATCCCTTATCTGGAGTTTTCTTTTGTTTTTTGGGCCAAAAGTCAAGTTATCGCTCCCTTCTCCCTCCTCCTCCTCCTCCTCTCCGCTGAGTGCCACCTGTCCCGGCGCGCAGCCAGAGCCAGCGCGCATGCCGCGTTCTCATTCAAAGCGATGCAGGACTGTTTTATATTTGACACAAATGTGTTAATTTCCCCTTCTTAATCCCTTATCTGGAGTTTTCTTTTGTTTTTCCCCCCCAAAAGTTAAGTAATCGCTCCTTCGCCGTCCTCCTTCTCCTCCACCCTCCTGCTGAGTAAAATGAACACGGAAATGCCTCAGGTTGTCACGAGAGAATTAAACTCGGGTTTTAGTTGCTGACCGAGTCCCTGCAGATTTTCTGGTCTTTTGGTGAGCTGGACCAGCGATCCATGGTTTGATTTTATTGTATTAAAACGTTTTATTTCCATATAAACACTGAATTTGCGCAGCGAGAGAACTGCAAGAGGCGGAGCAGTTGTCAGTCAAGTTCACCAGAGCACGGGGGGTGGCTCTGAGGGGAGGGAGCAGAATGCTTTCCCTGTTCAAATTATCCAATGGTTTTGTTCCTCAGCAGAGGCTAACGCCTCCAGCAAGAAACGGTTTTCAATGGCTAGGTTCCAGACCCTTGTCTGAAGCGAAGTGAAGGACAGGGTATGGTTTCAACCAGGCTATATTTAACCCAACTGTGAGAGAAGAACCGAATGTATGTATTTTTTTAATAAATCCTGTCCTTGTTTGAAGCTGTTTGGTTATAGAATTGTCGCTGCTGTGTGTGTGGGTCAGGTTCTGGTTCTGTTTGTTTGGACTCACTGCTGCTGACTTGTCACAGAATAGCGCATTCACGTTTGACCTCCGCGTCAACTTTTTGCCTAATAAGCTCATTTATAACAACTGCGAGGAAGTGCTATTGTGTAGTTATTGCATTTGAAGCGGGTAAACAAGCATATGCTGTCAGAAACTTTTTCTGCTCAGTGGTTTGGTGTGTCCAGGATCTGCTGTGGACCGAACGGTTCGAGACGGTTCCGAGAGAGTCCGTCGTTGTTTTCGACAGTTGAATCGCTGTGTTGCTGAGCGTTGATCTTAGTGTAACTGTAGAATGTGATTTGCTATATTTCAGAATTTTACTGCTCTGTTTATAAGCGTTTTTATGTGTTGAAAAGTCCGGAAACTTTTGCTAACTGATGGCTACTTTCTGTTCAAAATGGCCGTGGCGTTTGTTTATGTATTGTGATTGGTTGTCGGGGCTGTAGAGACACACTGTGATAGGTCAGAGGGAAAGAACTACAACTCCCATGACGACTACAAGTTCTGTGATTGGTTGTCGGGGCTGTGTAGACACACTGTGATAGGTCAGAGGGAAAGAACTACAACTCCCATGACTACTTGAGTTAAGAACTCAGCATCTTCAGTGACAAACTCAGTGCTCCATTTATTATTATTTTGATTTTGATTATGAATTGTGCAATAGAATAACGAGCAAAAAATAAAAAAAATAGACTTTCTGAACTATAATACAGATACAATTCCCTTTTTCATTTATTCATTATTTTTTTTACCCAGTGTCATTTTCTTTTTGGCCTTGACAACCCAAATATTGTGGACTTGAACTTTTTTTATCGGCTGTCATGCCTGCAAAAGTGAAAATAATATTGTGACAAATGCTGTCCACTGAGGCCTGATCCACCCACAGATGTAATCCTCTTTGACGTGACCCAATCTCATTTAAATGGGGGGCTCTCTTTTTTCACTAAGTGCAGATATTTCTGTCGTTCTGTGGAGGACGTGTGAAGCGATGCAGGCAGCAGTGTGTTATGTTTTAATTGGTTATCTATAGTGTTTATAACATTTCAAAAACACTTAACAATTTCAGACCTAACGTTTTGCACAGAAATTAGATGGAAGTCAAATTTCCTCTAATCTTTGAACAATGTATGTATAGAAAGATGGTTCAAACAGCCATTTACCAACACAGGTTGGTCGTTATATTTATTATCTGCGACGTTTTTATGTCTATATTCTGTTTTTTACCTTCATTTTGTATGTTGCCTATGTGTTGCCTGTTTGTTCAACATACTTTAAAGAGGAACTAAACCCAAAATTAACTTTTTTTAGCTGACTAATATGTTTTCTTTTTTTTTAAAGACTAAAACTAGACTTAAATTTTTTAAGTTTTTGTCGATTTAAACTGAACTAAAACCATTAAATATAGAAATGACTAAAACAGACTAAAACTAAGAAGTATTTTAGTCTAAAAGACTATGACTAAAACTGATATCAAAATGGCTGTCAAAAACAACACTGTACATGACACGTCAGAGTGAACAGTCGTTGACCAATACGTCAATTAGGCTGCAGTACCACACTTCAACCCATAGGATTAGTGTAAACACGTTTTTAGACCAAATATTGCCAATTTGAACAAATGCGCACAAAAACATGAAAAATAACACAGACATAGTGCTATACAACATTTTACACATTCTAGGGAGTTTATCAGATAAAAAAAAGTTAATTTTGCGGTAAGTTTCTCTTTAAAAAAAAAAGAAAGCTGAAATTACCAGAAGGAAGTGGAGAGAGCACTTTTTTGCTAAATTGGGCTGAAAAAAGTTTAAACAAGTGCAAAAAACGTGGAATTAGTTGAAAAAGCTTAAATTAGCATAAAACGTTACGGCTATATTGTTGCTGAAATAGTAGAACAAGCTGAAACTTGCAGAAATCGGCTAAAAGAAGCAAAATAAGCTGAAATTAACAGAAAGACGTTTGAAGACGCACAAAACAGATGAAAACCAGCTGAAAGTAGCTGAAAAAAGTTTACATATGCTCAAGGAAGCTGGCAGCACGGTGGCACAACTGGTAGAGCTGCTGCCTCTCAGTGAGCAGGTCCCTGGTTCAAATCCTGGTCCGGGGGCCTTTCTGGGTGGAGTTTGCATGTTCTCTCCGTGCGTGCGTGGGTTTTCTCTGGGTACTCCGGTTTCCTCCCACAGTCCAAATACATGCATGTTAGGCTGATTGGTAACTCTAAATTGACCCTGGGTGTGAGTGAGACAGGTCCCTCTTGTAAATGAGTCCCCGTGGCTCAACGAGGCTAGCCTGTATAAATAAAGGTTGAATGAATGAATGACTGAAAGAAGCGGAACAGAACAAAATGTGAAATGAGCAGTAAAAGGTTGTAAACACATCTAAAGATATGAAGGAAGTAAAATGAGCTCAATTCATTTTCTATGAGGAAAAAAGTGGCAGAAAAGGCAAAATATTTCAAAAAGCTAAAGTTGCACCAATACCAAAGGTCATATCAGGATTCTCCTGAAAGAGCTGAACGTTTTGAAATATGATTTGTTGAAGCTGAAAAACTGCAGGACGAGAAACGTGCCGAAAAACTTGCGGGAAATAAAAAGCATCACAATAGAGTGGATGCTTCATAAACACCAAAGTTCATGCTCCACAATCCTGGTATCAAATCCAACAATGTTCAGTCAGGTCATCTGGACGGTTTCTTTTTTGTTGTTGTTGTGCTGAGACGTTTTGTCTTTCATCCTAAGGATTTCCTCAATCTGAGAATCCACCAAACGAAACTGATTCTCCCAAACAGCATACTCCACAGTGGGGGAGGAAAAACGGTTTGCTGGTGCTAAGATGGTCTCCGGGGCCCGCCCTCTCCCCCATCAACTCCTCTGAAACAGTCATGCCAATGCTTCATAACATTCACACTATTAAAAGTGGACTCGCATTTAAAGCTGCTATATGTAACTTTTCTAACAATATATTTTTAACATATTTCTTCACTCTGTCACTAGATTGATGTTAGAGAGGTAATCTCTGAAAAAAACTAAAAAAAATATTGTCCCCTTGCTTCTCCAGGTGGTAAATAAGCATTTCTAAAAAGAAAAAGTGACCCGCCATTTTCCAGCCAATAAAAACAAAGTTTGTAACCAGCCAATAAAAACAGAGCTTGAATTTGAATCAGCCAATAAAAACAGAGCTTGAATTTGAATTTCAACAGACCACGGGGGGCAGAGCCATATATGGCTCTGAGGGGGAGGGATCAGAATGCTTTGCCTGTTGAAATTTTTTCTAAGTGCTGATGTTCTACAGAAACTGCAGACTTCACCTTTAAGCAGGTTTTAGTTTTTGTAAACCGAAGCACATTGCAGGTGCTCATAGTATGTTGTGTTGACTATCCTTCCTATTTGAAAAATAATTTTGTTCTCACTCTTAGTGTGAAGAATTTCTATAATCAATAACATAATTTAACTGCACCACCAGTTATGTGCTATAATCCAAGTAACATTTATCTTCCTGCACTCATTAATCCCTCTGCATTGTTGGTGTCCTCATAGTCTTGTTGGATGTTTGTGGTGAAAGTCACATTTATCTCCGGTATTGATTATGAAGATTACATAGGGTCTGTTTCCTGCACCCTGTAATGAAATGACTCCCCTCAGATAAGTAAAGTACCGGTAATGTGTTTTCTTTTACCCTGTTTCTCTCACATCCACCCATTTTTAATGTGTCGTTAAAGGAAGTGGTGCTCACAGATGGGTGGACACGTTTTTGAGCAGACGTGTACATTATTTAATATAGTAAAATGTATTTAAAATATTTCATAAAAACTTGCGAAATGACCACATGATTGGGTACAAGACAACTTTTTACAAACTGGTATGAAAGACGCTGGATGTGGTTGGATTGTAGGAACACGAACAACTTGAAGACCTGTTCTTTGTTCAGAACAATTAAAACTGCAGATGCACCAAATACACATTTGCCACACCTGTTGATTGTTAAATCTAAGTGTTTCATTCACTTTTAGTTTGAGCATAACCCTTTAGTTCTAGTTAATAATAATAATAATAATAATGAATTCAATTTATAACGCACTTTTCATTAATGAAAATCTCAAAGTGCTAGTTACTACAAAGACGTGCAGTCATGCCCTCCAGTTCCCAAAGAGGGGACTATAAAGACAGGGTTTGAGTAAAGAGGTCTGACCTCAACTCATGGAGCACCTTTAGAATGAACTGAAACTGGACCTTGTTTCCCATCAGCACCAGGCCTCATCAGGGCTCTGCAGAACTACATTTCAACAGAACCACTGAAATCCTGTGGAAATATTCCCAGAGTAGAAACTGTTAAAGCTGCAGAACACCAGTGTTGGGAATGTTACTTTTAAAAAGCAATTAATTATAGTTACTAGTTACTTCTCCCAAAAAGTAACTGAGTTAGTAACTGCATTACTCCCCTATAAAAGTAATTAGTTACCAGGGAAAGTAACTATTGTTTGTTTGGTTGGTTTAAGTTTAGATATATCTACGAATTTAAAGTAGAATTGCAAAGACGGGTACTTAACACAAAACTTTTAATACTTACTGCACCTCAACAGAACATGACTGGTTGACATACTATACTTCAAGTTTTTTCTTCATTACAAAAATACAGTTTAACAAAAATAATACAACAATTGTGTTTTTAGCTCTATGTACACACTGTACTGTTCAAGTGTTTTCTTAGAAATAAAAGTAAACAGTTAAAATAAGTGCTTTAACTTGTAGTGTAAAATAAAATCAAACCCTCACACAACTGGTTCTTCAAGTATTTTCTTAAAAACAAAAGAACCATTTTAACAATATGAAGTATTTTAAAAACTGTACTGAAAATCTGAATTACCTGAATAAATCCAACATTAGATGGATTCATTTATCCACTTAGTCAGCCCAGTCATCTGCTGACCATCTTACACTTCACATGCACGTTCTTGCCTTTTACCTCAAGGAGAGTAAAGTAGTTTCTGTATTTCCACTTTGAAAACGCCAACTTTCCCTCCAGACTCGCTATTGCTGCAGGACTTCTGCTAACTGTTCAGATTTGGAGCTGCAGCGTGTGGTTTGTTTGCGAGTGAACTGAACAACAAAACCTCTGATTGGCTTACCTCTACCTGTTACTCTACCTTAGCCAATCATCATCCTCCTTTATATGATCGTTTCACCCCTCCCTCCTACCCTCACCAAGGAAAAAAGTAAACAAACAGCTTACGAGAGCCAGAGCGGAAGACAAAATAGCGTACCCCATTTAGTGGTCGTAACGGTAACGGCATTGTAACGATAGACATAGCAACTACTTAAGAGTACCCGTTAATGAAAAAAAAACTCAGTTTGTAACGCCGTTTATTTGTACTCCATTATTCCCATCACTGCAGAACACAGATCAACTTCATACAGTCCCTGATGGTGTGGTGGTCAGGGTTGGCCTTATATTTTAGTTCATTTAGTGCATGTACATGGATTAAACTGGAGCAAAACAGTCTGTACCACTTTACAAGAAGGCTCCCCTTATAGATGGCTAATAAATAGTTTATAGATGCACTATTAGTTCCTCTATAAACACTTTATAAAACATTAACTGCTTATTATGCATTAATTAAGGTTGACAGAGACAAAACTGACCAGTTTCTTACCAAATAGTGAGCCAAATACAGGTAGTCCCCGACTTACGAGCGAGTTCCGTACTTATGAGTTGCTCGTAAACCGGAAATTCGTACGTCGGAACACGAAGCACATGTTCTCGTAAGTCCGGATTTTCGCTCGTAAGTTGGAACGGTTTTGCTAGCGCGACTACAAACACTCGTTTTTCATCGAAAAACTGCTTATGAGTGCATAAAAATGATCGGAAACGTGTGTCCACATGTTTAGCTAACGAACTGTGGTGAAAAAACACAGAAAAACTCGGTATTTTTTGCGTTTTTTCCAAAAATTCGCCAGCTCGTAAGTCCGGAACCTCGTATGTAAGAGCGCTCGTAAGTCGGGGACTACCTGTATGCCAATTGTCATATTAAACATTTCAGACTTACCTTGTAAGCACAATAAGCATTTGTAAACCTATTTCTTTAGCATATAATATTGTACATTATCACTGCATTATAAATATGTACAACTAATATTATAAATGAATGAATGAATATCCTAAAAAATTAGGTTTACAAATGCTTGTTGTGCTTACAAGGTATTACCTTAGTCTGAAATGTTCACTGTTAACAACTCTAGATGAAATATATAGGGGAAAAGATTTGGCTCAATATTTGGCAAGAAACTGGTCAGTTTTGTCACCTTAATGCATAATAAGCAGTTACTAATGATTTATTAGCCTTTTCCAAGTCTACAAAGCACATGTAAACTGGTTGGGCAAACTCTCACGCACCCTCCAGGACCCTGTTGAGGGTGTAGAGCTGGTCTAGTGTCACCAACGTGTGAGGTTGAGAGGTTCCGGCTAGAAATAGTCGGACTCACCTCAACGCATGGCTCTGGCTCTGGAACCAGTTTCCTTGAGAGGGGTTGGACACTCTTCCACTCTGGAGTTGCCCCTGGTGAGAGGCGCCGAGCAGGAGTGGGCATACTTGTTGCCCCCCATCTCGGTGCCTGTACGTTGGGGTTCACCCCGGTGAACGAGAGGGTAGCCTCCCTTCGCCTACGTGTGGGGGGACGGGCTCTGACTGTTGTTTGTGCCTATGCGCCGAACGGCAGCGCAGATTACCCACCCTTTTTGGAGTCCTTGGAGGGGGTATTGGAGGGTGCGCCTCCTGGGGACTCCCTTGTTCTGCTGGGGGACTTCAACGCTCACGTGGGCAATGACAGTGAGACCTGGAGGGGTGTGGTTGGGAGGAACGGCCCCCCTGATCTGAACCCGAGTGGTGTTCTGTTGTTGGACTTCTGTGCTCGTCATGGATTGTCCATAACGAACACCATGTTCAGGCATAAGGGTGTCCATATGTGCTCTTGGCACCAGGACACCCTAGGTCGTAGTTCAATGATCGACTTTGTTGTCGTCTCATCTGATCTGCGGCCGCATGTCCTGGACACTCGGGTGAAGAGAGGGGCGGAGCTGTCAACTGACCACTACCTGGTGGTGAGTTGGCTCCGATGGTGGGGGAGGATGCCGGTCAGACCTGGCAGACCCAAACGTATTGTGAGGGTCTGCTGGGAACGTCTGGCAGAGTCTCCCGTAAGACGGAGCTTTAACTCCCACCTCCGGGAGAGCTTTGAACACGTTCCGAGGGAGGCGGGGGACATTGAGCCCGAGTGGGCCATGTTTCGCGCCTCTATTGTCGAGGCAGCTTATCGGAGTTGTGGCCGCAAGGTTGTTGGTGCCTGTCGTGGTGGCAACCCTCGAACCCGGTGGTGGACACCGGCGGTGAGGGATGCTGTCAAGCTGAAGAAGGAGTCCTATTGGGCCTTTTTGGCCTGTGGGACCCCGGAAGCAGCAGATAGGTACCGGCAGTCCAAGCGGCATGCGGCTCGGGTGGTTGCTGAGGCAAAAACTCGGGCGTGGGAGGAGTTCGGAGAGGCCATGGAGAATGACTTCCGTACGGCTTCGAGGCGATTCTGGTCCACCATCCGGCGTCTCAGGGGGGGAAAGCGGTACGCGACCAACACCATTTATGGTGGGGATGGCGTGCTGTTGACCTCAACTCGGGATGTTGTGAGTCGGTGGGCGGAATACTTCGAAGACCTCCTCAATCCTACTGGCACGTCTTCCACTGAGGAAGCGGAGCCTGGGGACTTTGGATCGGGCTCTCCAATCTCTGGTGCGGAGGTCGCCGAGGTGGTTAAAAAGCTCCGCGGTGGCAAGGCTCCGGGGGTGGATGAGATTCGTCCTGAGTTCCTTAGGGCTCTGGATGTTGTGGGGTTGTGTTGGCTTACGCGACTCTGCAATATCGCGTGGACATCGGGGGCAGTTCCCTTGGATTGGCAGACTGGGGTGGTGGTTCCCCTATTCAAAAAGGGGGACCGTAGGGTGTGTTCCAACTATAGAGGGATCACACTCTTAAGCCT
>JBBPBX010022717.1:7947-21769 GCA_038048925.1 Garcialebias charrua
TAAATAAATATTGTCGTTTTCAAATTTCCCTAAAAATACTTCCTTTTTATGCAGTTTTACTGATTTAATAAATGTATTTGAAAGTATGGCTAGTGTTAGAGTGAGAAATTAATACAATCCTGAAGTCGGTGCAGACTTAAAAAGCAAGATCTTTATATTCAGTATACTGTTTTAAATTATTGGGAAAAAGTTGTGTTTCACCATTAAGACAAGCTTTTTGTGAATAATTCTGAATGAATAAATTACAGGTGAATTAATTTTTAGCACTGCAATGGCTGAATAAAACATTTTCTGGTAAAAATTTACCTACGGTAATTAAACACATTGATAATCACTTCCCTGAGAATTTGGGGTACAGTATTACAATGTCTATGGGATTTTATACTATATCATCTAGTGTTGCTAACTAGGTTTGGGAGTGGTGGCGCAGAGGTTAAGAAGGTGAGCTTGTGATCGGAAGGTTGCCGGTTCAAGCCCCGGTACCGACAACATCAAAAATGTGAGTGGGATAAGTGAAGCAGTCACACCTGTCTCCACCCTCATCGGCCCCACTCTGAGCCCTTGAGCAAGGCTCTTAACCCACACCATCTGCTCCCCCGGGAACCCTAGATAGCAGCACTCTGCTCCACACAGAGGGCTGTGGTAGCTTGGTGGTCTGTGGTTGTGTCAGGAAGGGCATCCAGCGTAAAAACAATTGCCAAGTCTTCATGCGACTAGTTCGCTGTGGCGACCCCTGACGAAGGGAGAAGCCGAAAGAAAAAATATAATAATAATAATCTAGTGTTACATCAGCTTCTTAAGCAAAACAATTAGCAAATTTTGCAATTTTTTCAGTTTTTATTTATTTACAGGTGAAATATGGTTAAATTGACAAGTGACATGAGCCCCTGATTCAACTTCTGTCCACTGAGATGAAATAAAACAGAACATCTGACCTGATCGATGAGAAGAGCCCGAGCTCAGTAAGGCCAAAGTCAATTATTTTAAAACAACTACTGTACAATTGCAAAAAATAAAACTTCACAATCACACATATCCAACTGTGTAAACCTTTACACTGTGTTTTAATATTTCGTGGCCACCTAGAATTTTCCAAGTCTATACAGTGGCAGCTAGCTATAGCACTTCCTGTTTGGGTCTGGCTGTCAGACTACTTATCAAACTGCCAGTCCTGTTCATTACTTCTCACCAAAACTCCACTTCAAAAGATTTGTTCCATTCCTTATAAATATTTTTAATAGAATGCTGTTAAGCCTACACACTACAGTACAGTATTGTGATCATGTTTATATTTATTATTCTGTACTCAGGGCAGTTACTTCATCTATTCCATAGTTGTTGGTTTTTTTTTGTTGTTGTGATTTTCATCCCACAGTTTTCAAGCTATTTCAACAAATCATGTATCAAAACATTCAGCTCGTACAGGATTATCCTGCTATGACTTTTTGAATTGGTACAACTTTAGTGTTTTGAAACATTTAGCCTGTTCTGCTCTTTTTTTCCATGAATAGAGCTTATTTTACATCCTTCAAATCAAAGTCAAAAGTCAAGTCAAAGTCAACTTTATTGTCAGAACTGCAATATGTACAGGACATACACAGGATTGAAATTGCATTTCTCTCCCAGTCCCTCGGTGCAATTGTGACATGATTTTTTTACTATTCATAAAATTGCTCAAAATATATATATTTTATCATTTAAATATGTTTGTTTTTGCAAACAAAATGATAAATCACTTTAATTTTGCTTTAAAAGTGATTTTGAACTTCAAGCCGTGTTTAATCATGGGAAATCCGATTACACTCGAACGCACCATATGTGATGTCACACTGGGCAGAGGGCTGTGGTGTCTTTAATAGCGGACAATTTAAAACTGGACGAATTTAGCAATCTATGTGAAGATTTGAGCTATTTGTCTTCATTTTGGGAAGCAGAAAATAGTTTGGGTGATGGAACAAGAAACAACAGGATCTAATTTAGGTCTGATGCTGTATCAGACTTCCTTCATGTCGAGCTGCTCATACCTGCGCACTGTGACAAGCCCAGAGCTCTGCCCGGTGTGACATCACAGATGGTGCGTTCGCGTGTAATGGGATTTCCCATGATTAAACACGGCTTGAAGTTCAAAATCACTTTTAAAGCAAAATTAAAGTGATTTATCATTTTGTTTGCAAAAACAAACATATTTAAATGATAAAATATATATATTTGAGCAATTTTATGAATAGTAAAAAAATCATGTCACAATCCCTTTAAACACTAAACACTAAACAATTAATAAACAAGCATAAAATGAAAACAATAAAAGTTTAGTACTGTCCTGAGTATTTTTTTTTTTTCATAGTAGTTTTTCATAGTAGTATAAAAGTATAAAAAGTTTCACCAACACCAAAAACACCAACATTTAATAAACATAATCATAAAATGAAATAGAAATAGATGTGTTTACAACCTTTTACTGCTCCTTTCACATTTTGTTCTAGTTCAGGTTCTTTCAGCTTCCTTGTGCAAATAAAAAAAAAAATCTGTAACTTTCAGCTACTTTTAACATTCCCCCCAGCTGTTTTGTGCTCCTTTCAGTCTTTCTGCTAACTGCAACAGTTTTTGTGCTTCTTCTAACTTCTTTCTGCTAACTTTGCCTTGTTATGGTCCTTTCAGCTTATTTCTACGTTTCAGCATTTTCAGCTATTTCATGTGCTTTTTTAAATTTCTTCTGATAAATTAAGCTTGTTCTACCTTTTCAGCTATCTTTTAGAAATTTGTAGCTAATTTCAACTGATTTCAGATCATTTCAGATTTTTTGTGGTAATTTCTGCTAGTTTCAACTATATTATTTATTCTAATTGCATTTCAATGCTCATTCCAGCTTTTTTCTAGTAGTTTCAGCTATTTCAGCTACTATTTAGCTGTTCTGCTAAATTTAGTTTTTTCAGCTAATTCCACTTTTTTTAGCTCATTTCAGCTCCTTCCAATTTCTTCATAGTTTAAGCTTCTTCCTGCATTTTCAGCAACTTTTCAACTTTTTTTTGCCAATTTCAGTTTTTTTTTTAGCTTTGTAATTTTTGTACAAATTTCTGCTCATTTCAATTCAGCAAATATGTTCTTTCTGCCTTCTTCTGCTAACTCAGGCTTGTTCTTCCATTTAAGCCATATTTCAGCATGTTTTCAGCTACCGTATTTCTGGCATATAAGTCACAGTTTTTTCCTAATTTTCATGTCCTGCGACATATAAGGCGAAGCGACATATTTATGGATTTTCCCCCCATATTTTTAGACCAATTTTTGGCTGAGATATAACAGTTTCCATTCATTCAGATGGAAAAAAAATGGAGCAGTACCACTTTCGGCCGCCAGGGTCCACCGACCGTTTCCAGCTCATGTGTCCAACAGCAGCCTCCTCTGCTCCAACTCACTCTGTCGCAGCACGGCCTCCTGCTCTCTGGAGCTCTGAACTACTGTTACCTCAGTGTTTAAGTGTTAGCACAATAGCTCAAGAATCACACAACAGATTTTGATGAAACGTACACAAAGTAATCACTGGATGGACATTTACAACTGATTAACTTTAGGAGATGTTTGAGCTAAAATTAAATTTATTTATAATTTATTTTCGCAGCGCGCACGTTTGGAAGACCGTCAAAGTGAAACAATTTAAATCCAGCTGATTTGACCATTACGTGAATTTATTAAGGAAAGGTTAAGCTCAGAAACACCTTTACTATAATAGAATAGAATAGAATATATCTTTATTGACATTGTCATTGCACCGGGGCACAAAACAACGTAATTGATTACGCACATCCGTCTTAAGATAGGGACGAGTGCACGAAGTCGCAGCAGTATAAAACCGCGCCACCACAATCAGATATGGAAAAAGGAAAATACAGATGGGTATCATTGGTATTCAAAAAAAGAATCTATCATAATTTGTCTTCTTAAGACACTCCATGATAAAGTCCCAAAAACTCTACCAGCATTAAGCACAAAGAGACAAGACATGTTGCAGTTTGATGACAAGCAAGGAGATCAAGTCTGTGAGTAACATTCAGATAAGCACAGTCAGCAGTTGTCTCAGCTCGGCGCCATCCAAGCGCACACACAGAGATCTCTGGGGGGAGGGGGGGCAGCGTGTTCTCTCAGCTTTCGACTCCAGGAGAAGAATTTCCACACAGCCTTCATTCAAGGTCGCTCAGAGTCCAGATTAGATAGTCGCTTTTGTTTATCTTCAGCTCAGGCCACAGTGTACTTTTGACTGCAGCCTTCCAAGTCCAGGTGCTGTTCAGGTCCAAAATCGCCGAATCATATGAGGTTCCGAGCTACGAACCCCTGATTGAGTCCGGACGGCTGTAAACGAGTTCCAAAACGCACCGCAGGTCCGCGGTGGTCTACCGCTGCTCCCATCGTGCGGTTCAGTTCGTACAACAGCTGGGATGTGGAGCTCATAGCCCGGATCAGAGAATCTTGCTGATCAGGAAGTTTCGCCAGCGCGCTGATAGCCGCTGCAGTCTTCCTCAGCTTCCAGTAGCAGACAGCTCCGCCAACGCCAAAAAACAGAGTAGCTGCCACCAATATCCCAATAATCCACAAATCTTCCACGTCTTCGACAGACAGGACGGTCAGACACATTGGCTGCCACTGGCTCCATGAGTCCATAATGTATCCGACAGCGTGCGTGTCAGAGGGGCAAGCCGTTTCTCCTGGCCTGGTTCGCTTCGTGGAAAAAAAATTATCTATAGAGGAAACAGCCCAATTAATTAAATCCATCTCAAATTGGTTCGAGTGAGCGCTGAAGAGTACAGACGAGACAAAAAAGCAGGCAGGGAGGAGGAAAACTTAGGGAGGAGAGGAGCAAAAAGATATGCGACTTGCTTTGCCGAGAACGGAAGAGGAAATAATGTCAGCAAACAAATATATATTTTTAGGTGTTTATCTTATGAAATTTTAAAGTAATGCAGCGTTTCCACTCACTGAGCGTGCATGCTTCGCAGCACCGACGTAGCAAATCTATTTTTTTAATTCAGCTGATTTGACCATTACATGCATTTATTAAGGAAAAGTTCAGCTCAGACACATCTTTGCTATAATTTTCAGCAAACAAATAATTGATTTTAAGTGTTAATCTTGTTAAAGTCCTACCGTGCAGTGCACGGTAGGACTTTAACAATGGCCAAAGAAGCGTGCATGCCGTGCACGCTCCTGTGGCCATTTCGCAGCCAATCCATTTTTGGCAAAACACCGGCCCACATTTCCGGGTTGTCAGCGGTGACGCGTAACATACGCGACGCGTCAGCGGTGGCGCATAATAGATGCGATGTATACGGAGGTGCGACACGTTTATGGATTTTTCCACTTAATTGGACATGTTACGGCCCCCCCTTTGTGAGGAGAAGGGGAGTAACATGACAACCACAAAAATTCAAGGAGTCCAAGTGAATGTTATAAAACAAGGGATTTATTTTTCAGCCAACACAAAAATCCCTTGGAGTTTCATACAAACTGTGAGGGAGAAAGGGACAGTTAGGTGGTGCCAAATCAGAGCAAACAATAAAACAAAACAGGGCCTAACTATAGTCTTAGCTACATAAAATAAATAGAAAAGAAAAACCTTGCTAACCTTATCTAATAAAAGTTTCACCAAAACTTACATGGGTGGCACCCACCTACTTACCTGGTGTATTTAACAGAAAAACACCTACGTGTTGGAAATGTACAGGGTACCCCAAACTTACCTAGTCCTCTAACTCCCACCACAAACCTTTACACAGAGCACCAACAATGAGACATGCATCAGCTAGGCCAGCCAGGTGGAGAGACTGCCTGCTGTTCCTCAGGTGGAGACTTCTGGAGACTGCCTCTGTTCCTCAGGTGGATTGCTTATACAAGGCCTCCTTGGATGCTGATTGGCCCATGTGTGGCGAGGAGCTAATCAAAGGAGATTGATACCAGCTTGACACCAGCTTCCTTGCTATATGTGAAGAGACAAACACAAGGGCAGGAGAAAGAAAAACACATACAGCCTGACAAAAATGTAACACCTCCTCCCTTAAAAGTCCAAACAAAATGTTGAAATGCTCAAAGTTAAACATAAGCCTAAAGTGCAGGTGACAAAGTTTATGGCAGATCTTCTAAAGCCCGAGATACACTCATGCGTCCTCAGGTACGCCACTCTACGCGCGCATTTTGTGCGCATGTGTTTTGCTGATATGCTTCAGCATATGTCAGAAACTCGTTCTCCTTGCAGCTGCACACGGAGGGGACCAGGGTTGCCAGATAAGAATTAATGAATCATCTAGTACTGTTGCTTATTTTTTATTTTTTTTACCCAAACTGTCATATTTGCTGCGTGAGGGTCTGATAAGATTAATAGTGTGTTGAGTTTAGTGAACATTTGCACTGAAAAGGGGTAAAAAAAATAAAAAATAAAATAAAATTCATGTTTATCTGGCAACCCTGGAGGGGACTCAACTGAGCTCGCTGATTGGTTACTTGCTGACACGCCTACTGAAATGATTGACAGCCAGCTCATGTAGCGCCTTGAAGACCGCGGCGGTGTTTATGCGGTGTTTCTACTATATATGTTGTAAAAAGTTCTCTCAGAAATAAAAATAATAACAGGGAGCGCTTTTCCTGCAGCACACAGCCCACCAGGGATATTTAAAACATCGCCGCACCCAGGTAGGACCTGAATTCATTCATTTCAATCATCGAGTGAACGGAGGAAGAAGCGGTTACTTGACTTTAGGCAAAAAAACAAAAGAAAAGGCCCGATCAGCGATAAAGAAGGGGAATTTATTTCATTTGTGTAACATACAAAACAGTCCGGCGCCGGGAAGTTTATGGTCAGACACCGCGTATCGCGCACGCGTATCGCGCACGCGTAGTAAAAAAAAAGCTTTGCGCGTACATGCCCTGAGGGGCTAGGCGGGGCTACGCTTTTGCCTTGGCGTACGTACGCTGCGTATAGGCGTACCGTGAGGACGCGCGAGTGTATCTCGGCCTTAATGGCTAAACAAAACATACACAGATCTTCTGAATGACTAAACAAAACATACACAAGGCCACTGGCCGTAACAGGACATAATTGGACTAATGCGACATATAGGGCGGAGCGACTTTTAAGCTGGAATGTACGGGAATTTCAGCATGTTGTCAGCAAGTTTTTCTGCAATAAGCATTCACACTGCATTTACATAGGAAATGCAATTTCTCTAGTTAAAGTTTATTTAGGTAATTTTAATGTTTTTCATACCTACAATTCTCATTTAATTACTGACACATCTGCTCAGACCCATTAATCCCTTCATAGATTAAAATAAGCAAACAAACAAAAAGATGATAATGAAGCAATGAGGCTTTTCCAGCCATTAGTAAGTTTGCTGGACAAACTGCAGGATCTAACGCTGTGGGTGGCTGGGGAAATAAAAAGGTACTTATGCCATTATTGACCTTGTTGCTGGACCTACTGCTGTTTGCTCTTTGGCCAATCTTCCTCAATAGATGCATGCACACACACACATACACACATTTGTTACAGGATTGTGCATGCATGTTATAGAAAAATACTTTGAATGACAACAAATAAAACCCCCACTGCTTTATTATAAGACAGTCTTGGGAATGGGTGATTTTTTTTAAAATTGAACAACAATAGCATCAACAAGCTGGCAGATTTAGGCAAAAGCAATTATAGCTGCTTGAACAAACTCAGTTAATCTTTCATTGAAGACACATTTTACTCTGTAAATGCATTTTTAGTTGTTTTTGTTTATGGTGGAAAACAAATAAAAGGAGCAAAACAACAAAGTATGTTCATTAGTATTCAAAAGAACAACGTTCCTTCTTCCTGTTCACCAATCCATGTCTCCAACAGTCCGAGAGGGTTTGTGATCGAACGCCATGTAAACAGCCCATTACTGCAACTTCTCATGATTAACATAGGATTGTAATTCATCATATCATGTGCAGCTGGTGACATCCTGCAGTAGCATTTATTCCTGTTGATACATGCCTTTGGTTTCTTTTTGACAAGTCAAAACAAACAGATTGCAAGCTGTCATGACGTTTGTTCATGATGAATGGAGAAAATGAATCGAGGAATCAGGTGCGCCAGGTGATTAGCACAATTATGCCCGAGATCCTTGTGGAAACATCTGAACTTTTTATGTTTGGATAAACAGGGAAAAAGACTGTGGCAGCTGTGAGAATAAAGAACAACATCAGTTGAACACGTCTTACAGCTATTATGTACAGTTTCTTGAGCACAACTATTCCCTACAGAAACATCAAATACACTGTCTGTGACTAAATGTATCAAAGGGTTACCTAATCAAGCCTCCATCTGAAGCCTTATGTCATTTAACGATTCATTAGTATTAAAAATAGCACACTTTTTAAACCTCATTTGGCTACATGTATTTATGGATGAATTGTGACTTTTTACCTTTGTGCAAATTTACATTTAGCGATTACCATCAGGTAAAAATCAGGCACCATTTCAGAGTCAGAGTCAGAGAGTCAGAGAGTCTTTATTGTCATTTGCACCGCATGTGGTACATGTGATGAAAACGAGATTATGTACACGGGGTCCCAGTTACATCCAACAACAAATGCAAGAGAAAAACAGTAATAACATCTAGAATTAACTAAGAAAAACATCAACTAGTAATACACTAAGCCTAATATAGTGGGAATAAACAGCAGCACGAACATGAGTTTGTATGAGCAGATGGTCACAGATGAACACAGATGAACACAGCAACAAGAAAACAGATCAGCATCAGCACAATGTGATATTTTGCAGTGTTTATTTTTTATTTTATTTTTATTTATTCATGAGTCTAACAGCCTCAGGGTAGAAGCTGTTCCTCAGTCTAGTGGTTCTACATTTGATGCTCCTCAACCTCCGTCCTGAGGGGAGTGGGGCAAAGAGTGAGTGTGCTGGGTGAGTGAGGTCTTTCATGATGCAGGTGGCTCTTTTCCTGCATCTGGAGGTGTAAATGTCTGTGATGGTGGGGAGACTGACTCCAACAGACTTCTGTGCAGCCTTCACCACTCTCTGTAGAGCTTTCCTCTCTTCAACTGTGCAGCCTCCATGCCACACGTTGATGCTGGAGCACAGGACGCTCTCCACTGCACACCTGTAGAACGAGGTGAGAACTGGGCTGCTCAGACCAGCACGTCTCAGCCGTCTGAGGAAGTAGAGTCTCTGATGACCTTTCTTGATCAGGCTGGTGGTGTTGTTGCTCCAGCTGAGATTATCATTCATGTGTACACCCAAGTATTTGTAGCTGGAGACCACTTCCACTGCAGACCCACCTATTTTCAGTGGGGCATGGGTGTGTTTGTTCCTTCTGAAGTCCACAATCATCTCCTTTGTCTTCTTCACATTCATGTGAAGATTATTCTCTTTGCACCAGCTCTCCAGGTGTTCCACCTCCTGTCTGTAGCTGGACTCATCATTGTTTGTGATGCATCCCACCACCGCTGTATCATCTGCAAACTTAACAATATGACAGCCTGGAAGTGTGGCTGTACAATCATATGTGAGCAGAGTGAACAGAAGGGGGCTCAGCACACATCCTTGAGGAGAGCCAGTGCTGAGGGTTATGGTGGAGGAGGAGAAGTTGTGGATCTTCACGGACTGTGGTCTGTCTGTTAAGAAGTCTAGTACCCAGTTACAAATAGAGGGGCTTAGTCCAAGTGTAGATAGTTTGTCTATCAGAGTTTGGGGGATCATGGTGTTGAAGGCAGATGTGAAGTCCACAAAGAGCAGACGCACGTATGAGTCCTTCTGATCCAGGTGGGTGAGAGCAGTGTGGACCACGGAAGAAATGGCGTCCTCTGTTGATCGGTTCTCACGGTATGCGTATTGATGAGGGTCCTCGTTGATGTTGACGGTTGCCTTGATGTGGGACATGACCAGTTTCTCAAAACATTTAGCGACTATCGGGGTGAGGGCCACTGGTCTATAGTCATTCAGACCAGTCACTGTGGAGCTCTTTGGGACTGGGATGATGGTCGCGGTCTTCAGGCAGGTGGGAACTGACTCCAGTGCAAGTGAGGTGGTGAAGATGTCAGCCAGCACCTCACAGAGCTGGTCCGCACATTCCTTCAGAACTTTCCCTGGGATGTTGTCTGGTCCGGTTGCTTTATGAGGATTAATCTTTCTGAGACTGCCTCTCACTTCTGCTGCGGTCACTCTGAGATGCTCTTCATCTGGTGATGAGGTGAGTCTGGTGCTAGCTGGTCTGTTTGGATCATCAAAACGTGCATAAAACTTATTGAGGGCATCAGGCAGAGATGGGTCCCTGGGGCATTGTTTGTTCTTGCCTTTGTAATCTGTTATGCATTTAATACCCTTCCACATGCTCCGTGGGTCTTGTGAGGTGAACTGTCCCTCGATCCTCTGTGCATACGTGGCCTTGGCCTTCTTAATGCCATCCTTCAGTTCATTCCTGCTCTTTCTCAGCTCCTCTTTATCTCCTGACTTGAATGCAGTGTCCCTGGCTGCTAGCAAGACGTGAACTTCTTTATTTAAAGTTGCAGTATGTAGCTTTTTTTATAAACATATTTCTTCTCTCAGTCACTATTTTTTGTCAGAGTGATGTTAAACAGGTAATCTTTGAGAAATACTATATTCCTCTGGCGTCTCCCGGTGGTTAAAATAGCATTTATAAAAACCAGAGCGGGCCGTTTTTGACCAGCCAATAAAAACAGAGTTATTTTCATGAACGAGCTTCCCCCGCCCTCCCCCCCGCCTCTCCCAGCGGCAGCGCGCAGGCGCAGCAGCAGCAGCCGGGCAGTGGGCACGCTCCCGTCTCAAACAGTAGCTGTTTCAAGATGGCGGAGGTGGCGAGAGCCTCGAGTGCTCAGAGGATTGCAAAGCGATGCAGAGTTAGCAACTTTCCTGCTTGAAAAGTAAGTGTCTTTGCTTGACTCATGTGATAGCGCAAATGCCATGATATTATCTACAACAGGCTAAAATCGTTTTCCGGCCTACAGCTGACGTGATGCTAATGGCAGCAGCTAACTCATTCAACCTCAGTATTGTTTTGATACGTACATTTAGTTATCCTAACTTATTGTATTGTGGATCAGCATGCAGATATGTTGAAAGTACTGTAACTGCGCTGTCTGTGTAAGAGAGGCATGATCTCAACAACTAGCAATTAGCATATTGTCTGCAGATCATTTGGTGTTCATAATCTAAAAGTCTGTTAGTTGTACTACACAATATATGTTGTTGATGCATACATCTCAACCTCTTTGGACGTTTACCTGTATAAAGGGCCTCAAAAATTATTAAATTTTGGAATCAAATCTGTAAAACTTGCGGTGGGGTGGACGAGTTTGCTGCGGACATGAGCCTGCAGTGAAGCAGGATGAAAGGAGAGCATAAAAAGTTCAAATTTTACTTCTAGCAGCAGAACAGGATGGAAGATGGCTGTTTGATGCTATTTTTTAAATCATCCTACATGCTTTGATATGTTAGATAAATTTGTCATTGTGTGATAAATGTGTTGAAAAGAATATCTGATTATTGTTTGAACTACATTATATGTTTTTATGCAGAGATGATGACTTTGGGGAAGGTCTCAGAAGTGAATTTGGGGAGACTCCCATTCAGGTTTTGGAAAAAAGGTAAGTAAGGGGAAACTGTATTTATGTCAAGATTATTTTATGGTTTGCACTGCAACTAATATAACTGTGATCATAATATTATTACACAATTTTAAAATGTAGATGGTAAGGTTGTATGTCTAATATTGTTTATGAAATGTATTTCCACCAGATATTACGGTAGGCAGAAACAAAAACCAAAGTTTAATAGTTGTTTTTATATAATCCATCCATCCATCCATCCATTTTCTTCCTCTTATCCGGGGTTGGGTTGCGGGGGTAGCAGCCTAAGTAGGGAGGCCCAGTCTTCCCTCTCCCCAGCCACTTGGAGCAGCTCCTCTGGGGGAATCCCAAGGCGTTCCCTGGCCAGCCGAGAAACATAGTCCCTCCAGCGCGTCCTGGGTCTTCCTCTGGGTCTCCTCCCGGTGGGACATGCCCGGAACACCTCACCAGGGAGGCGTCCAGGAGGCATCCTAACCAGATGCCCGAGCCACCTCAACTGGCTCCTCTCGATGTGGAGAAGCAGCGGCTCTACTCCGAGTCCCTCCCGGATGACTGAGCTTCTCACCCTATCTCTAAGGGAGAGTCCAGACACCCTGCGGAGAAAACTCATTTCAGCCGCTTGTATCCGAGATCTTGTTCTTTCGGTCATAACCCAAAGCTCATGACCATAGATGAGGGTGGGAACGTAGATCGATCGGTAAATTGAGAGCTTTGCCTTTTGACTCAGCTCTCTCTTCACCACGACAGACCGGTACAGCGCCCGCTTCACTGCGGACGCTGCACCTATCCGCCTATCAATCTCACGCTCCAGTTTTTATATAATGTATTTCTTTATTGTTATGGCTTTTCTGTGCTGCAATTTTAGTGGACATAAAATTAGAATAATACAGATGCACAATATTGACAATAAATATCTTTGAAGCTTATTTTTTTTATTATTTTATTTTTCTAACCACGTCACAGAAAATGTACAACTTTATAAATTTAAGAATTTTTAAAAAGATGACTTAATTAAAATTCTGTGTTCATGTATAACATACACAGACCAAAAACATGCATGTTAGACTGATTGGTAACTCTAAATTGACCCTAGGTGTGAGTGAGACAGGTCTCTCTTGTAAATGAGTCCCCGTGGCTCAACGAGGCTAGCCTGTATAAATAAAGGTTGAATGAATGAATGTTCTTCTTCCCCAGGTTGTCAGCGCTGTCCTGTTGATGATGATGGTGGTGGTGGTCCCACAGACAGCAGCAAAGCCACACAGGAAGTCCTTTGAAGGATTAGCAGAAGAAACGGTCCCTCTGCGTTTGGACCCAAACAATTTAGTTCCCAGCCTAAAAGTCAGTTCTTTGGCCAGCGACTCCATCTCACCGTGGACCTACAAGTGAGGCTTCAGCTCCTCAGTGTGTTGTCCTTCATGAAGCTCAGAGTCCTGTTAACAGTTTTTGTCTCCTCTCTGTCCTCAGCATCTCCAGGGATGACAACATGTTCCCTCATGCGCTGTCGCAGGCTCACTGTTTGCTCAAAACCTGCCTGGACCACCAAGGACTGGAGGACGGGGGCCTGGAGTCCCGTCCCATTCTGCATCAGGTGCTGGTTCTGAGGCGAGTCAAGACGCCAGGGCCAGGCACAGCTACCACTACCGCCTGGAGTCCAAACTCATCTCAGTGGGTTGCACCTGCGTGAGACCGAAGGTGATCAACCAGCACTGAGGACTGACCCATGGAGACCAGATGAAGACCATCTCCACGTGGGGTGTCCTCCAAAGATCTGTGGCAGGGTGTGGCCTTGGGGCAATTTCAATCCCAAAAATCCTCAATTAAAAGAAAAGAACTTTTAAACGAGTTGATGAAGTTTATCAATGAACCTTAATTTTTTTATTTATATATACTGTATATATATATATATATATACAGTAGTCATTCATTCATTCAACCTTTATTTAGTCAGGTAAATCTCATTGAGCCTCGAGGGCTCATTTACAAAAGTGACCTGCTACTAACTAAAGAATGATGAACAGCAATGGTAGAATATGTTCATCATTCTACATTCATACATACATATATATATATATATATATATATATATATATATATATATATATATATATATATATATATATATATATAGATATATATATATATATATATATAGATATATATATATATAGATATATATATAGATATATATATATATAGATAT
>JBBPBX010022717.1:21857-41155 GCA_038048925.1 Garcialebias charrua
ATATAGATATATATAGATATATATATATATATATAGATATATATATATATATATATAGATATATAGATAGATATATATACATATATATATATATATATATATATAATACATATATAGATAGATATATATATATACATATATAGATATACAGTATATATATAGTATACAGTATACTGTATACTGTAGTTATAAATATAGTTATTTTTTTATATAGATACCTATATTTATAACTATATATATATATATAGTATATATACATATAGATACCTATATTTATAACTATATATATATATATATATTATATATATACACAAATGAAAGAGTGGAGATCAGGTGGTTCTCTATGGACTTTAGATGTTTGGACAAGCTGACAATCTGGAGAAGCTCCACATATTTATTGACCTGACCCACTTAAGTGAAGACCAGATCAGTCACCTGGGCCCTGCTTGCTGTTCTGTTGCCCTGAAGGCTGCAGGTTAGGAAGAATTTGGAGTTAATTAAGTTCTGTTTAATTTCTGTCCAGTTTTATTAAAAAGTTATTTAAATCAAACTAAGTACACAACAGAGTATTTAACATCAGGGTGGATGCTCAGTGCTTTATTTATGGTTATTTAAGTGCGTTATGTAACGGTTTGATGATCCTTGTCACATATTTATTTAGGTTTTTTGTGTATTTATTGTCTAAATAAATAAATAAAAAAGATTTTGTCGCTGTGTTCTTTCAAATAGAAAATTATTTCACTGCATGTTCATGAAGAATCATCAATTTAAAGGTTTGCATGAAAACAGGGTGACTATGAGAACTGTTTGTTTTCATCAACTCCCCCTGTGAGCATCGAATCTCATTATGTAACAAAACCAGAATATGAACAAGTCCAGCTGTTTTCCTCTTCTTCGGACCGTAGGTCCCTCTGGGTGTAAATTCCTCGTCTGAAGACCATCGAGAATGTTTCAAAACGATGCGTAACACAGATAAAATGTCACACACTGCAGCAAAGTATTATAACATAACTTATTGAAAGGGTTATACATAATTTACGATACTTTATTACAAATACGCAAAGATTTGAGAAGGAAATAGTCGATCGGGTGACTGCGCCGACGCCATCTTAGAACTGTGTTTACAATGCATGCGCGTTCACGAGACAGGCCAAGCTGTGGAGGAGGAGCTAAGGAGGCGGAGTTTCAGGTCAGCCAGAGTGCAAGGGGGAGGAGGGAGAAGGGTTTCTGCTCGAAAATTTCCTAAGTTTCAGGGCTTTACAGAAACTGCAGACCGTGCCTTTAACCAGGGTTTCCGGTTCGGGTAGGATTTAACATATTTTTTTATGGATACATTTTCAGAGCATGTACTGATGTAGCCCAGGACTGAGGAAGCATAGAGTTCCATATCCACTGAGCTTCCATCAGTAGCTGCTTCTCTGAAAACAGACCAGTTTGTCTTCTCAAAACAGTCTCTCAACATGGGGGAACTATCTTGAGGCCAGATTCTTATCTCTCTTTGTTCCGGCTTGGAGCGCCTGAGTGGGGGGAGCTGTCTTGGGGCCAGGATCAAAGAGCCGTGATCGGAAGCTCCGAGCGCTGGGCGTGTCTTCGCCGTGTACGCCCCCTTTACATTAGTGTAGACTTGGTCAAGCGTTTTATCTCCTCTCGTTGCTGTGAAGACGTGTTTATTGAAGGCTGGGAGGGAGACTTGAAGATCTACGTGATTGACGTCTCCGCAAACAATGAAGAGCCCCTCAGGATATTTACACTGCAGCGAGGTGAGTAAGTCATGAATTTCTCCCTGGGCGTCATTAGCATTAGCATCGGGTGCTATGTAAATAACTGTTATTAAAATCACAGCATGGTCGCGAGGAAGGTAATGCGGCCTACATCTTACTGTGATCAACTCGACGGCAGCTGAACAAAGCCTTTTTATCACGGAACAGTTCATGCACCAGTCTTTGTGCACGTAAATACAAACACCGCCGCCTCGTGTTTTCCCTGTAGTCTCGGTGCACCGGTCCGTTCTGAAAAAGAGTCTATTATCCAGCTCATAAACAGAGTCTGGTGTGTCCTCAGAGATTTCTGTGTGTTGTGGCTTTAACAAACTCACAACTAAGTCTCTACTCCAGGGTACTCATTTGGTTATTTTCTGATTTAAACATGAAAAAGAAAAATTAAAGCTGGCACGATTCTTTCATATGTGATTGTGATGTGACGAGATGCTCCACAGAGTAGCTACAATGTGTCCCTGTACAGTAAATTAGCAGGAATCGCTGCAGAAATCATACGAAGGAGCTAATTGACACAATAACTTGCTTTTTTATTATATTTTGTGGCAAATGTAAGTCTAGGTAAAACTTATGATGCCCTTAAAACAGATTATTCCATTCTTTAAATGGTTGACCCATTTGCCTTATTCAATGAGCTGATTGCTAATATGTAATGTAATTATTATGTTGTTTTCTGTTTCTTTTTAAACTACTGTACATTGGAAAATGAAACCTGGGAAACAGAAATAAATGTGCTTTGTAGGTTGGTTACATTACAGAAAAAAATAACCACCATGCCAACTGTACATGATTAAAGTAACTGCAAAGCATATAAGACCTAAGAACTTAGGGATGCAGTGAGGTTTGCAGCGCTATGTAAGGTGTAAAATTCTATTTTAAAAAAAGAAGCATTTTCTACATCTAAAATGATAGTAACTGTCTGATGATAATAATAATAATAATGAATTCAATTTATAACGCACTTTTCATTAGTGAAAATCTCAAAGTGCTACACACATTGAATGCTACACACATTCATACACCGGTAGCGGCAGACTACCATGCAAGGTGCTTTCCAGTCCTACCGGGAGCAACTCGGGGTTAAGTGTCTTGCCCAAGGACACAACGACACATGGTGTGGGGAACCGGGATTCGAACCGCCAACCTTCCGATCGGGGGACGACTGCCATTACCACTACGCCACGGCCGCCCCCATGATGTGAACGCTAATTGACATAAAATCACATAAACTCAAATAAACTTGATTTTTTTTTTTTACAAATCTACCAAATTGCACGACCCTCCTACTGCCCTTAAGTTAAAATGATCCACACTGCCTCAGTCTTAAAACTGAGGTATTGTGGGTCATGTTGACCCAAAGGCAGCAGGAGGATTAAATATGAAATTACAATGTGAAACTGTGTTGCTTGCACTGATATGGTATGGGTATACAACTGTTCAGATGAAGGCATGACGATTTGACTATCTTCATGCCTTCATCTGATATTACATTCTGGTAATGTTAAACCATTCTTGTAGAATCTAAAAAAAGTTAATTCTGGTCCGGCCTTCAAAAAACAAAAACAAACAAACAAATTTGTAGAAACGTTTCGTCTTTCCTCCGAAAGACTTCCTCAGTCTGAGCTGCTGTATTCAGCTCAGTCTTATAAATAGCACCTTCTAGTGGATCAACCAGTTTGCTGCTGACAGCCAAAACTAGTTGCTCACATGATCAAGGAGGACCGTTAGCCTAATGGATCGTTAGCACCTTGATGGTTGCTTGCTATTCACAGAGGGCTGAGTGATACCAGCTTTGTAAGAGGGCGATAGTTGAACTCGGAGGCCTCCACCCCTGTTTAATGATGGACAGTTTCTTTTCACAAAGATGGCCTCCTTTACTCTTCTCTCAAACCATCGTTCCTCTCTATCAAGGATGTGAATATCTTCATCCCTGAAAGAGTGACCGCTGGCCTGGAGATGAGTGTAGACCGCAGAGTCCTGGCCTGATGATGTTGATCTTCTGTGCTGGTCCATCCTTTTGGCCAGTGGCTGTTTAGTTTTCTCGATGTAAGACTGATCACAGCCCTCCTGACACTGGACAGCACACACAATATTACGTTTGTGCCAGGGGACTGGATCTTTGGGATGAACCAGTCTTTGTCGTAATGTATTTTGGTGTTTAAAAGCCACTGGGACGTTATGTTTAGAAAATAAATGTCTCATTTTCTCTGAAAACATATGGAATGACCACTGGTCTGGGTCTGGGTTCCTCCTTTTCACCTGATGGTTGGCTGGAGTCCTGTTTGGGTTTCTTCTCTGCTTTCTTGAAGGCCCAGTTAGGATATCCACATTTCTCTAGAGCTTGTCTTGTGTGGGATTTCTCCTTCTGTCTGGCTCCTGAGTTAGTGGGGACGCTGTCTGCTCTGTGATACAGAGTCCTGATGACTCCTAACTTGTGCTCCAGAGGGTGATGGGAGTCAAACTGCAAATACTGGTCTGTGTGGGTGGGTTTGCGGTACACCTCAGTTTGCAAATTTCCTCCATCAGAAACTGAGACCTCACAGTCCAAGAAAGCCAGCCTGCCATTTTACATCTTCTCATGTGAACTTGATATATTTATCCACAGAGTTGATGTGATCAGTAAAATGTTGGACTTCCTGAGATTTAATTTTAACCCAGGTGTTGTCAACATACCTGAACCAATGACTTGGTGGTCTCCCTGAAAAGGACGTCAAGGCTTTCTTTTCTACCTCCTCCATGTACAGGTTAGCAACAATAGGAGAAACTGGAGACCCCATAGCACACCCATGTTTCTGTCTATAATATTGCTTCCCATATGTGAAGGTTGACTGCAAAGAGTGGCACAGCAGCATATCAGAGAGTCAGAGTCAGAGAGTCTTTATTGTCATTTGCACCGCATGTGGTACATGTGATGAAAACGAGATTATGTACACGGGGTCCCAGTTACATCCAACAACAAATGCAAGAGAAAAACAGTAATAACATCTAGAATTAACTAAGAGAAACATCAACTAGTAATACACTAAGCTCTAATGTAGTGGAAAAACATCATTATAAACAGCAGCACGAACATGAGTCTGTATGAGCAGATGGTCACAGATGAACACAGCAACAGGAAAACAGATCAGCATCAGCATGATGTGATATTTTGCAGTCTTTATTCTTATTATTAATATGTAATATTTATTCTTAATATTAATATATTCTTATTATTAATATGAGTTAATGTACACAGTATATGTATGAGGCAGTTGATGTTGGTATAGAGGCAAAGTGGCATATGCAGTAAGGCACATAAGGCACATTTGGCATCCTTAGATAAGGCTAGTCAGAGAATACTGTATATGTATCAGCAGTAGTGTAGATATAAAAGTAGTGTAAATGTAAACAGTAGTAATAAATGTAAAACAGTAGTAATAAATGTAAACCGTATTAATAAATGTAAACAGTGAATGTAAACAGTAGTAAGACTATAGGCAGTAATGTAATACAAACATTAGTGCAAATATGAGAAGTAGTGCAAACTGAATGAGCACATGACCGAGAGTTTAGTGAATAACCCGTTTGATGACACAGGGTCCAGTGTTAAAAACTTTGTGTTGAGTGGTAATGTGTGAGAAAGTTTTTTGTGTTAAGGCAGTTCAAATGGGAGGGGAGGCAGAGCAGGCAGAGTGTTTAGCATTCTGACTGCCTGATGAACAGAGCTGTCTCTCAGTCTGCTGGTTCGAGCCTGGAGACTCCTCAGTCTCCTCCCTGATGGCAGCAGTCTAAAGCGGCTGTGTAGTGGGTGTGTGGGATCACCTGCCATGCAGAGGGCTTTCCGAGTGAGGCGTTTGCTGTGTAATGGTACATCCAGACCGAACGCGATTTCAACGGCAAAAAAGCTCAACACGCACGCAAGTGGACGCACTGGACCCAGTGGTGTCCAAACCAGAACGTGAAATTGTGGCTGCGTTGCGGCGGCGGGGGGGGAGGAGCTTACCGGTACACCGAGTTCCTCTCTGCACTCCGCCAGGCAAGGAGCTTTTTATTTTTGTCCCTGTAGAGCAGACTTGACTGGTCGTGAAGGAATTGTCGCGAACACACAGCTACAATGAGTTTCTCTTCCATAGTCCACGACCTCGCGGGTCTTTCCTGTGTCCCTCAAACAATACGTCACATAGCTGCGCATTACCCCCGCCTAGGGATGGGAATTGATAAGAAATTATCAATATCAATGCCGTTATCGATGTCCTTTATCGATTCAATTCCTTATCAATTCTGTTATCAATTCTCATTTGGGTAAAAAAATATAGTAAACCATTTGAATAATAAACGAATAATATAGGATAGAGTTTCCGGAAAGGCCTTGGTTGGCTGCATTTTCCTTTTGCAGTTAGAACTTGGCAGTCACTTTTAGTTGTGTTGGTGACGTTGTGGTTCACTTTCTACTTTTCTTGTAGGACACATACTTCTTAGGTAGACTTTAGTTGGGTTATTTTTATTTATTTATTTATTTTGTCCTGTTTATCTCCTGTCCACGCTCCAGCTCAGTAGGTGGCGGTAATGCACCTTAAGTTGTTTGCCAACCGCCATTAAACTCCACCTAGAAGAAGAAGAAGAACTCGGTGCTTATGCTAGCTGTTTGTGCTGGGGTTACTTGGATAAATCCGCAGAGTTTCCCGCTGTTTCAAGCCAAATTAACGCGGCCGGAGGATTCTATTGTGTGTTTTGTGCCGACCACTCGACGGTGAGTCGTTAATTTTATGTATTTTGGGTTCATTTCGCCAATTTTACTCTTCAAAATGGCGGCCGCCATTTTGAACAGGGCAACTGGTGAAATAATGTTTTTAATCCAGCAGATTTGACCATTTGAACCAGTTAAGCTCAGAAAAACCTTGTGCTATAAAGTCACTGATTTTATAGAACAAGGTTTTTCTGAGCTTAACCGGTTCAAATGGTCAAATCTGTTGGATTTAAAAAAGTATTTCTCCATCTGCCCTCTTCAAAATGGCGGTTAGCGTGTTAGCAGAACCGATAAGCTGAATCGTTAAGACACGCAACCTACAATTCCATGGAATTGGACTTTTAAGAACCGGTTCTCTAACAGAACCGGTTCTCGGTTCCCATCCCTACCCCCGCCCCCTCGTTTCCGCGTCACATAGCGGACTCCCCCTTTCTCCTCCACCCGACTCTCCTGATTGGTCGGACACGCGTTCACGAGTTTGAACGGCGAAATCTTCAGCATGTTGGAGGCGGGCTTTGGAGGCTGACGCGGGTTCACGTGCACGGAAAACGCTCTCCAGCACGCTCAACACGCACGCGACGTGACGCCAGACGCCAGGAGGCGCCTGGAGGTGCGTCCCCCATTGACTTTGCATGTAAACCGGACGCTCCTGCAGTAGAAAACGCATTCGGTCTGGATTCACCATAAGTCCTGCAGTGAGGGGAAGGAGGTGCCGACGATCTTCTCAGCTGCTCTCACGATGCGCTGGAGGCTCTTGCGGCAGGATGCAGTACATGCACCAAACCACACCGTGATGCAGCTGGTCAGGACACTTTCTATGGCACCCCTGTAGAAGGTGCACATGATGGGGGTTGAAGCTCCAGCCCTTTTCAGCTTGCGGAGAAAGTAGAGGCGCTGGTGAGCCTTCTTGGCCAGTGCTGCAGTGTTCCTGCTCCAGGACAGGTCCTTCGAGACGTGCACTCCCAGGAACTTGGTGCTGTCCACTCTCTCCACTGCGGTGCTGTTGATGGTCAGAGGGGCATGTTGTGCATCCCTCTTCCTGAAGTCCACAACAATCTCCTTTGTCTTCTCCACGTTGAGAGTGAGATTGTTGTGTCCGCACCACAAGGCCAAGCGGCTCACCTCGTTCCTGTAGTCCGTCTCATCGTTGTTGCTGATGAGACCTACCACTGTTGTGTCGTCCGCAAACTTGATGAAGTGGTTGGAGCTGTACGATGGTGTGCAGTCGTGTGTTAGCAGGGTGAATAGAAGGGGGCTCAGCACACATCCTTGTGGGGCCCCTGTGTTCAATGTGATGGTGCTAGATGTGTTACTCCCGATCCGTACTGTCTGTGGTCTCCCGGTCAGGAAGTCTAGCAGCCAGTTACACATTGAGGTGTTCAGCCCCAGACTGTCCAGTTTAAGGATGAGCTGTTGGGGGATGATGGTGTTGAATGCCGAGCTGAAGTCGATGAACAGCATTCTAACATAAGAGTCCTTCGTGTCCAGATGTGTGAGAGCTGTGTGGAGGGCAGAGGAGATGGCATCGTCGGTTGAGCGATTAGGTCGGTATGCAAATTGGAAGGGATCCAGGGAGGCAGGGAGGACAGATGTGATGCTTTTCATGACTAGCCGTTCAAAGCACTTCATCAGGATGGGGGTGAGTGCTACTGGGCGATAGTCATTGAGGCATGCGGGCGTTGCCTTCTTTGGGACAGGGATGATGGTGGTGGCTTTGAAACAGGTGGGGACGATGGCCTGGCTCAGTGAGATGTTAAAGATGTCCGTGAAGACCGCTGCGAGTTCCCCTGCACAGTCCTTCAGCACACGACCAGGTATGTTGTCAGGACCAGAGGCCTTCCGGGCGTTAATCTTGATAAATGATCGCCTTACGCTGTCTGAGGACAGCGCCAGCACCTGGCCATCAGGAGAGGGGGGGAGTTTATGTGCAGGTGTGCTGTTACTTGCCTCAAACCGAGCAAAGAACTCATTCAGTTCATTCAGCGTAGAGGTTGAGCTGTCACAGGTCTGGGGGGGTGGTTTGTAGTTTGTGATGGTCTGTATTCCCTGCCACAGACTGCGTGTATCCTTGCTGTCCTTGAAACGGTGAGCTATTTTCCTGGAATACTGCTTCTTGGCCTTTCTGATGCCCCGATCCAGGTTCTTTCTGGCTGCCCTCAGGCCCACCTGATCTCCCGCTTTGAAGGCAGCATTCCTGGCTCTCAGGAGTCTGTAAACCTCAGCTGTCAGCCATGGCTTCTGATTAGCCCGAACAGTGATGGTCTTGAGGTTAGTTACATCATCAATGCACTTGGTGATGTATGAACATACAGTGTCTGAGTACTCCTGGAGACATGTGTTGTTGTTTGTGGTAGCAGCTTCTTTGAACATACCCCAATCTGTGGTGTCAAAACAGTCCTGGAGTGCCTCTGAAGACCCCTCTGGCCACACTCGTATCTGCTTGCGGACTGGTTTTGTGACTTTCACCAGTGGCCTGTATGCTGGCTTTAGCATAACACAGATATGGTCAGAAGCACCAATGTGGGGGAGGGGGAGGGCTCTGTAGGCATTTTTCATGGTGGTGTAAACTTGGTCCAGTGTATTGTTTCCTCTTGTTGCAAAGTTTATGTTTCTGTATGTTTTTGGAAATACACTCTTTAAATCTGCTTGGTTGAAATCACCAGCCGTGATGAGAAAAGCATCAGGGTGTGCTGTTTGCTGCTCACTGATGTGCAGATATAGTTCATTCAGCGCCTCACCTCTAACTTTGCTGTTGGAGCTTGGAGGAATATATACAGCAACAATCATAACAGCTGTAAATTCCCTCGGTAAATAAAACGGTCTGCATTTAATAGTCATAAACTCCACTAAAGGTGAGCAGTGTTTGTGGACCACAGCAGCATCCAGGCACCATGCTTTGTTGATGTAAACACACAGCCCCCCTCCGCGTGTCTTACCTCCCTCGAGGGTTCGGTCTGCTCTGTAGCATGTTAGCTGCCCTAGCTGAACAGCATGGTCCGGAACGTTGTTGTTGAGCCACGTCTGCATTTGTCTCGTCTATAACTCTTCAGCGCTCGCTCGAACCAATTTGGAATGGAATTATGTGCGTGGACTGTCTTCTGGGCTATTTCACTTATCGATTCTATCGATAACAAAAATTTCTGCGAAGCGCACCGGCCAGGGAGAGCCAGGGCGCCCTATCGACATGCAGGCGGTGAGCTGCATTATGGACTCTATGAGCAGGCTAATGCAGCTGTCCGCTCTTTCTGTCGGGGACGTGGAATCTCTGTGATTTATTGGGACACTGGTGGCTCCTGCCACTGAAGGCTGAGGGGGACCGCGGCGATCGGCGTGCTGACGAAGACCTCCGCTCAGCGAAAATGCTTTGATCCAGGCTATGAAGGACCTTCCCAGCTGTTGTGCGGGCTGAGTCACACGGTGAGAGAAGCGGTGGCTGCCGCGGACCTGCAGTGTGAACTGTGGACTCGTTTACAGCCGCTCGGATTCAAACAGGGCACATACGGAAGGATCTTTTAGCTCGGAACCTGACACGAATTCGGCGATTTGGACCCAGAAAACAGAACCTGGACTTAAAGACTGCAGTAAAAAGAACACTGTGGTCTGACTGAAAAATAAAGCAACTAATCTAATCTGGCCTCTGGCCTTGGACTGTTGAAGGCTACAAATCTTCTCCTGAGCTGGGAGCTGAAGGAACCCGCTGCCCTCCCACCCCTCCCCCCAGAGGTTTCTGTGTGCATTCTTGGTTTGAGCCGAGCTCTGAGACCAGCGAACTGTTTCTTATCTAGAATTGTTACACACAGACTGTTTCCTCCCGCCTGCCGTCATAAATGCATCTTGTCCTGTAACTAAATGTGCTTTATTTGATATGGTTTTTACTGGATCACGCGGTGTCTTGAAGACAAAACGTGATTCATCTTTTTTTAATATCAACGCTGTAAACCCCGTGTCTTATCCTGTTTTCCTACCTTTGACCTTCATCTGGGGACAGATGAGTAGGCCGCGCTAAGAACATATCATGTGTTGATAAACATGTCATGTGTTTTGTTCAGCTGCAGCTTGTTACACTAATCTCTCTCCTGGATGACTGTAATTACATACTTACGCTGTATCGGTGAAAATTGATGCAATGTTAATAAACCTATCTTGTATCTTCTTGTATCTTGTATCTCTTGTTTCCGTGAATACAAACACACAGCAGTCTCTCAAAAGTCTCTCTCAAAGGCATTCCTGTGCCAGATAGAATACAATAATATATACAATATATAATATATCTCATGAGTTCTGGGTTTTACTCAGGGTCTCCTCTCAGAGGGACATGCCCAGAAAATCTCCAGAAAATGGCATCAAGGAGGCATCTAAATCAAATGTGTTACCCACCTCAGATGACTGCTTTTGATTTGGAGGAGCAGCAACACTACTCTGAACTCTCTGATGATGGAGCTGATCACCCTAACTTTAAGGCTGAGCCCACTGGATATGCTCATTTAAGCTACTTTATCCCATAAACTGATTCATGTGTGGGCTTTTTACAAAAATACTCCCATGTTAAAAATAAATTAAATCAATTCACATACTGTCCCCCGACAACTAAAGTTGCATGATATATTGATGAGGCATAAATATGTTTCACAAAAACAATTTATTGGCATATTTAAACATTGACACCACCAAGTTTCCATATTTTTGTTCATTTATTTTTTACTGTATCTGCAACTGCTATATCCAGGTATGAAACATGATTATGATGATGGAATACCATTTGTGATGCCAGCTATCACAACTCATTGACATGTCTTTTACTGAACATGCCATGTATTGTATTGTAGTATACATGTACTCACTTGACTAGATAATGAAGTTCAGATTTCTATCCTGGTCTAAAAACCCTGAGATAAGAATCTGTTTGATGAAGTTCAAAATAGTTGTCAGGCTATTTTTATCGTATTTCCTTTTTAAGTCTAAATTTGCTTTACTGTTTTTCATCTGTATGCCGTGGACTTATTTTGATCAAATGCTATGTGCTTTTAAAAATAATCTCTTGATACCAAAGAGCTCATAATTGTATTTAGGCAGCCCTATCAATCAGCTGACCTGTATTACATATGGAGTGACAGTCAAATTCTGTTGCACTCATTTATTTTGATGAGCCATCCATTCATTATCTTTACTCACTTCTTCCTTTTTGGGTCACGGGGGGTCACTGGTGCCCAGATCCAGCAGTCACTGTGCGAGAGGCGAGGTATACACCCTGGACAGGTGGCAAGTCCATCACACGGTATTTAGATGATAATTATATAAAAAAAGAGGGACAGAGGTAAATAAATTGATTCAAAAACACCAAATCCCATGCGTCCTCTGAGCTCTGTAATAAAAAAAAAAGAGCAATATCACAGGGGCAACCTCAGCTCTGTTGTGTAGCTGTCTCCTACAAGTAATAAGACACAGTCACCAGGGAAGCTCTTGAGTGAAGGCACGGTGAAAAATAAACTGACTGGGGCAAAAAGGGAGCAGAGATTCAAACGAGTGAGCAATAGTGAATGAAATCGAGAAGCATTTGTACGGTCTTCTTTGGCACTGAAGTTGTAAAATGGAAACATGTTTCTCCCTTGACAGCTACAGTAGATCTTAACCCTCCGAGTGGAGCTGCTTATGATGTTGTTCAGTGTTGAGGTGGACTGCAGGGGTGTCCCAAAGGCTTGTTGTTTCTTGTCAGAGATTAAATTGAACCAAGCGGCTGTGGTTCAAACTCATGCCGGAGCAAAGCCAAGGCTCCCGGTCACAGAACACAAGCTGCGCTGTAACGCGGCACATTCACATTTATTATTGCTTGCCTTCATGGAAGGCGAGAATAATGCAATTGCTTGTATGTGTGTCTTTGTTAGAAAAATGTCTCGTGGATGAGTAAACTAGTTTGAATGAAACTCTCGGAAAGTCATCAATGACATTGACTATACCTCCACAGCTGATTTCTGTTTGGGGTCAATTTGATTGAGAATGGTGCCACAACACAAAAAAGGTCTGCAACCCAGTCAAACCTTGGAGATAATTAGCGAAGAACTGGTGTTGTAGTTGCTGAGAATGATCCCTAATTAATACATCAAGCACAAAATAATAATGAAAAAATTCCATTAACTATCAGAGTCAACTTAGTCTTTTTTAATTAACAAACAGACAGTGAACAGTTTTGGAAATGTTTAAAAAAGTAATTATTAAATGCACATCTAAAATTGATCGACAATTAGGGATGGGGCAGATCCAATCCAGTATCGGTATCGGTATCCGATACCAGCAGAATTTAAGTATCGGGTATCGGAACAACCTGCCGATATTTCCGATACTTTCTAGATGTCAGAGAGCACATATATTTCACCATACTCTGTGACTTCTGTCTTAACATTGTTACTTAGCGGTATATTAGTGTTCAATTATAGATTAAATCTGTATCTGTTGATAAAATTCAACAAGAATTACAACTCATATAGTGCCAGAATTAAAAATAAGACTAGAAAATGGGGAGTAGAATGTGATGATTTCCCATAATGCTTAGCAGTATTTTAGACTAGTGTTCCTTGCACCATGAGTCAGAAGGACGTCTGTGGAAGAGACCTGCCTCTTCTTGTATGCCATTTGTTTGTGAATTACTGTAGTGAGGCTCAGAGTGTCTTCTTTGGGTTTACCTCACACAAGTCCGAGTTTTGTGCAACATACGTGCTCTCCCTTCAAGAACTTAATTATTACAGCCTCCTATGCTTGAATACCGATATCGGATCGGAAAAGTATCGGTATCGGTCGATACTCAGTTGTTATGTATCGGTATCAGATCGGAAGTGAGAAATGTGGATCGGTGCATCCCTATCGACAATAAGAGTCAACATCATTCAAGATGGCTGCCACAGCTAATTGACTCAGTTAAACAAAACATGGCAACATTTTGGTCAGTTTGACAGAAGTTGAACTCACCTAAAACTCCAAGCGCTAACAGATTGTGTGAGATCTGTTACTGTTTCTGACTATATAATTTATTTAAAAATGTGTCTTGATTATCTATAAATCCAGTATGTTTCAAGATAAAATGGCACAGTGGATCAGGTAGAGCTGTTGCCTCTCAGCGAGAAGGTCGCCGGATCAAATCCTGGCCGGGGATCTTTCTGGGTGGAGTTTGCGTGTGATCTCCATGCAGGCGTAGATCTTCTCCGGGCCTTTCTGGGTGGAGTTTGCATGTTCTCTCCGTGCATGCATGGGTTTTCTCCGGGTGCTCTGGTTTCCTTCCACAGTCCAGAAACATGCATGTTAGGCTGATTGGTAACTCTAAATTGTCCCTAGGTGTGAGTGAGACAGGTCCCTCTTGTAAATGAGTCCCCGTGGCTCAACGAGGCTAGCCTGTATAAATAAATGTTGAATGAATGAATGAATGAACAATGGCATTATGTAAAAAACTAAATAAAAAGTTAAAAGAAAAGTCAAGTGCACCATAAAGTCATTGTGATAAATTGTTACATGAATTTCATTATCTTAGCCATAGGAGTGAGTTTAAAAAAAGAATGATGCCTACAAACCCTTTCCAAAAAATTGGAATTTCATGGAACAGTTGTTTAACTTCCATAATTCCATTCAAAAGTTAATCTTTAATAGATGATAGATTCAGGGCCCACAATTTAAACAATTTCAAGTATTTATTTGTTTATTTTTACATTATTTGGGCTTCCAGCTCATGAAACCCACCAAAACAGGAATTCAAAAAATTTGAATACCCTAGAGAAATCAGCCCACACTTCTTCTCAGTTTTTACAGAAAAAAAGAAAGAAATTACGATCACAACAAATCAATCAAAGTATGGTACTTGCAAAAGTATATGTCAGTCTTCAATACTTGGTTGGGTATCCCTTTGTCTTAATCACTGCCTCGATGCAACGTGGCATTGAGGCAATCAGCCTGTTGCATTGTCTGGGAGTTATGGAAGCCCAGATTTCCTCAATGCTTGCTGTCAGCTCTTCTTTGTTGTTGGGTCTGGTGCCCCTCATTTTCCTCTTGAGAATACCCCATAGATTCTCGATGGAGTTTAGATCCGGCGAGTTGGCTGGCCAGTCGAGCACTGTGATGGTATCAGAGTCAGAGTCAGAGAGTCTTTATTGTCATTTGCACCGCATGTGGTACATGTGATGAAAACGAGATTATGTACACAGGGTCCCAGTTACATCAACAACAATGCAAGAGAAAAACAGTAATAACATCTAGGATTAACTAAGAAAACATCAACTAGTAATACACTAAGCCCTAATGTAGTAGAAAAACATCATTATAAACAGCAGCACGAACATGAGTCTGTATGAGCAGATGGTCACAGATGAACACAGCAACAAGAAAACAGATCAGCATCAGCATGATGTGATATTTTGCAGTGTTTATTCTTATTATTTATTTATTCATGAGTCTAACAGCCTCAGGGTAGAAGCTGTTCCTCAGTCTAGTGGTTCTACATTTGATGCTCCTCAACCTCCGTCCTGAGGGGAGTGGGGCAAAGAGTGAGTGTGCTGGGTGAGTGAGGTCTTTCATGATGCAGGTGGCTCTTTTCCTGCATCTGGAGGTGTAAATGTCTGTGATGGTGGGGAGACTGACTCCAACAGACTTCTGTGCAGCCTTCACCACTCTCTGTAGAGCTTTCCTCTCTGCAACTGTGCAGCCTCCATGCCACACGTTGATGCTGGAGCACAGGATGCTCTCCACTGCACACCTGTAGAAGGAGGTGAGGACTGGGCTGCTCAGACCAGCTCGTCTCAGCCGTCTGAGGAAGTAGAGTCTCTGATGACCTTTCTTGATCAGGCTGGTGGTGTTGTTGCTCCAGCTGAGGTTATCATTCAAGTGTACACCCAAGTACTTGTAGCTGGAGACCACCTCCACCGCAGATCCACCTATGTTCAGTGGGGCGTGGGTGTGTTTGTTCCTTCTGAAGTCCACAATCATCTCCTTCGTCTTCTTCACATTCATGTGAAGATTATTCTCTTTGCACCAGCTCTCCAGGTGTTCCACCTCCTGTCTGTAGCTGGACTCATCATTATCTGTGATGCATCCCACCACCGCTGTATCATCTGCAAACTTAACAATATGACAGCCTGGATGTGTGGCTGTACAATCATATGTGAGCAGAGTGAACAGAAGAGGGCTCAGCACACATCCTTGAGGAGAGCCAGTGCTGAGGGTTATGGTGGAGGAGGAGAAGTTGTGGATCTTCACGGACTGTGGTCTGTTTGTTAAGAAGTCTAGTACCCAGTTACAAACGGAGGGGCTTAGTCCAAGTGTAGATAGTTTGTCTATCAGAGTTTGGGGGATCATGGTGTTGAAGGCAGATGTGAAGTCCACAAAGAGCAGCGCACGTATGAGTCCTTCTGATCCAGGTGGGTGAGAGCAGTGTGGACCACAGAGGAGATGGCGTCCTCTGTTGATCGGTTCTCGCGGTATGCATATTGATGAGGGTCCTCGCTGATGTTGACGGTTGTCTTGATGTGGGACATGACCAGTTTCTCAAAACATTTAGCGACTATCGGGGTGAGAGCCACCGGTCTATAGTCATTCAGACCAGTCACTGTGGAGCTCTTTGGGACTGGGATGATGGTGGCAGTCTTCAGGCAGGTGGGAACTGACTCCAGTGAAAGTGAGGTGGTGAAGATGTCAGCCAGCACCTCACAGAGCTGGTCCGCACATTCCTTCAGAACTTTCCCTGGGATGTTGTCTGGTCCCGTTGCTTTATGAGGGTTGATCCTTCTGAGACTACCTCTCACTTCTGCTGCGGCCCATTCTGCTGGTATGGGCATCAAACCAGGTTTTGGTGCTTCTGGCGGCATGGGCAGTGGCCAGGTCCTGCTGGAAGATGAAATCTGCATGTCCATACAGATCCTCAGCAGAAGGAATCATGAAGTACTCTAAAACATTCTGGTAGATGGTTGCAGTGACCTTGGATTTAAGAAAGGAGAGTTTATCAACACCTGCACTAGACATTGCACCCCAAATCATGACTGACTGTGAATATTTCACACTGGACCTCAAGCAGTATGGGTTCTGTTCCTCACCCTTTTTCCTCCAAACCCATGGACCTTGATTTCCAAATGAAAGGCACACTTTACTTTCATCTGAAAAGAGGACCTTGGACCACTGGCCAATGGTCCAGCCCTTCTTCTCCTTGGCCCAGTTGAGACACTTCCTATGTTCGCTCAGGTTCAGAAGTGGCTTGACCCAAGGAACCCGACAGTTGTAGCCCATCTCCCGGATGCGTCTGAATGTGTTGGTTTTTGAAGCTGTGAAAAGTCTGAGAATCTGGTATAATTAAACCACTGGACTCTTATTGTTTAACATTTCATTGTGGACATCTGGAAGATCCTGCCTATCTGGCCACTACGAGATCCAAGCAGAGGGAGGGATGTCAGTTCTTCCAAACAGCCGCAGATAATTTCTTGGAAGACCTCAGCTTCTGAGAATACATCCCAGATTCGACACACCAGCCTGTGAGGTATCCATGTGGGGTGAGAACGTACACAGTAGGACAAACGTTTTCCAGCACGCCATGGTGATGATGGTGTCCAAGATAAAAGCAGTCCAGTTCAGAATTATTTCAGTTTCCTATTATTTTCTTTTATTTTGAAAATTCCATTAAAATCACAAATTTTAAATACTGCTCATTTGCGGCGACACCTTTAATGTCTAAAATAAAACTTACTCTGCTTTGAAGTACGAAGTAAAACTTATTTCTCATAATTTTACTTTTTTCAAAATTATAAGTGTCAGGGGAATTTAGGTAGAGGTGATGGATGTTTATTAGTAACTAATGTTAAAGAGGAACTTACCCCACTGTGAAACGATAGCTCCACCCCAAGACAAGATTTAAAAAATTCAACAAAGTGGGTGTGGGGGGTAGAGCGAGGAGGTGTGGCCAAGACGAGAGACTGTGACATGCAGCTAGCATTAGCATAATTTATGCAACATGGAGAGTTACGTTAGTGAGGTGGAGGACTTTTCACCCCCTCCCTCACCAGAAGCCAAGAGAGACTTGGAGCACAGCGGCCCTGAGCCTGGGCTAATAAATATACTGCTAACCTGAAAATGATATAGATCAGCGGTGCTTGTGCATTTATTTTACAGATTGTCAGTGAACGCACCGCGAGAGAGTGTGTGGCAAGCGCGCGGTTATGAGACAGAAAGGAAAAGTGCAGAGAACGGAGCAATGAAGGGTTGTGCTGTATGAGAAAGTGTATCGTGCGGTTTAAGCAATAAAGTGATGTCAGCTCCAAACAGTATGTTTATTAAGCGTGCAGTGAAACATCACACTCACAATGCTAATGCTACGTTGCTATCTCTAATCCAACTCCCGATCTCTGCAGGGGAGTGGCTTTGCTTGAACCACTTTTATATTCACGCACCAGAAGATGTGACGACAGAGTGCGAAGACACGTCACCGTGAGAGTCGTTGACCAAAAAGAAAATTAGGCTGCAATACCACAGTTCAACTCACAGGATTAGTGTAAACACGTTTTTAGACCAAATATTGCCGATTTGAACAAATACACACAAACATGAAAATTAACACAAACATAGTGCTATACAACATTTTACACACATTCTAGGGAGTTTATCAGATTTAAAAAGTTAATTTTGGGGTAAGTTCCTCTTTAAACTAGGTGAATTAGAGAGTTGCTTTGCTGCCCAAGAGAGACCACTCAGAGCTTTGTGAGGAGCACGGAGCCTGCACACCTGATAAACTCCAAGGCCTGCTCCTCCGTTGTCTGTAAGCTGGAAAGTAGAGGTCATCTTGACCTCATCTTTTTCTGATAAGCATTATTAAAAAAGGACGTCTTTATACCAGAAAGTTCATTCTCAATAGTCCAGGTATCAAATCCGCTCATTCTCAATCAGTTCATCTGTGTGATGGAGTGAGGGTGAAACGTTTCTACTAAAAAGAAATTGTCCAGATGAACTGATTGAGAATGAGCGGACGTCTTTATACTTTCCTTGGGCAGCCCTCGTGACCGGAGCTTCAATGTAATGTATGTGCAAGGCTGTTTTGAACTCTGCCCTCTTGTAGGTAAACTTGTCATATTTGTAGTATAGTTTGACCCCAAGTGGCAGACCGGACAGAAAAACAGAAACAGAGTTATCAAAAATAATATTTTATTCACAGGTGCGGGAGCTGCAGAGGGAGAAGAGGACAATGGTGAGTAATGGATTTGTTAAATTGAGATCTCTTAAAGGAAATGATAGTAGTCCTTTCTTACTGAAATAAAGTCTTTGTATTACCCAGTCCGTGAGAGAAGGAGAGTTTCTGGTTCTGCTGGAGGTTCCTGGTTGAGAAGTGAGGATCGTTGGAGAGAGGATCAGGTTAGTAGATAGGTAAATGGTTTCTTTCCAGGCTGCAGTTATCTTGAGTACCGGTAGTTTCTTTAGCGAATACAATCCGAGTGAATAAGAATTCACAGCAAAACCCAAAGGCCTAGGAAGGCTGAGTGGAGTCCAGGACTAGGAAGTCACTGTGGAGATTCAAAAACAAGACTATAGTGGAAGGGCTATAAAATATTTCTTAGGAGCAGTTCATCACCAATTACCAGAGACTTGGTAATGCTCCGGCATCGAAGGAGTGTCTGGCCGAGGCTTTTAAGCTCCTTCAGTCGTTCCTCAGAATCAGGTGCAGGTGTGTGTGGTTGATTGTGGAAACTGCTACCGCTGTGAAAAAAGAGTGAGTGTGGCTGACAGAGACGGATATCCTACAGACACCCCCGCCCCCCCCCAAGAATCACCTCTTGGCGATTTAGTCC
>JBBPBX010022718.1:0-26854 GCA_038048925.1 Garcialebias charrua
ATGGGGCCACAGCCACACCGTACCACGCCTGCAGTGCTGTGCAATTTAGGTTTACTTTTAGAGATTGTGTTTATAGGTTTTTAATAGCTAGAGAGATTAATATTTGCTGCTTTTTTGTTTGTGAAACGAGAGAAAGGAAGCCGTTTCGGCCGTGTTATATATGTGACCTGCAATGCAACACTGCCCCCTGCTGTCACAAACTACTACGGCGGTCAGAGCAAAGAAAATCTACAGGATGATTCAATGAGTAGCGCAATTTATAAAATTATAAACTGTTTTACCTTTTTGACAAGACGGCGTGCTCCATTAACATCCGTGCGCACACAGGAATCCATTTTGTAGCGTCTACTAAAAGCTGAAGCTGCCTTGCGCGCTGTGAAATGTGACGTACTACGGGTACCCGAGGTGGACAAAAAAGCCTCGATAGAAGTCAAAGCACTCGATCTGTCGAAAACTCGGGTACTCTGTTGGGCAGCACGTTGGCACAACTGGTAGAGCTGCTGCCTCTCAGCGAGAAGGTTGCCGGTTCAAATCCCGGTCCGGGGCCTTTCTGGGTGGAGTTTGCATGTTCTCCCCGTGCATGCGTGGGTTTCCTCCGGGTACTCCGGTTTCCTCCCACAGACCAAAAAACATGCTTGTTAGGCTGATTGGTGACTCTAAATTGACCCTAGGTGTGAGTGTGAGAGTGGATGGTTGTTTGGTGTGAGTGAGACAGGTCCCTCTTGTAAATGAGTCCCCGTGACTCAACGAGGCTAGCCTGTATAAATAAAGGTTGAATGAATGAATGAATAAATAATGCACTACCAAAGAGCTGCATGTGGCTCCAGAGCCGCAGGTTGCAGACCCCTGCACTAGCCCAACCAAAGTCCAGGACCCCTTACATTTTAAGACAGGTTTACAAGAAATCTAAAATAATTACCTATCAGCCTCTTTCAAACCAGTTATGTGATCACAATCTGATATGCCTACCTTTGTTGACATTGAAATGCTGTGAACATTCTTACCTCTAGCCCGCGTTTGTGCTGGATGGATTTTTCATGCAGACGGACATCGTTCCTTCCCCCATGAGAGACACTAAAGTCGCAGTTACAAATCTTAAAAAACGCGTAATTGTGCCCCACCCGAAAGTAAATTCGCTGTCCCATTTTTCAAGATATTTACACGAAGTCTTAACTTTTTTGGCAGGGACGCGGACGCCTTCTCTCTCGTTACATCCATCTCTGTGTTTTTCCGGGTTTGTTCCTGACCGCGCCAGCCCTAACATCGCGAGAACTGCCATCGAGGCTACTGCAGGTGGCAGTTCTCGCGAGGCTAGTGACAGAGGCACCGGAATGTTTTTTATTTTTTTATATAATATTATAATACGGGAGATTTCCGGGAAAATAATAATTCGGGATGACGACGGGAAAGAGGGGTAAAATACGGTAGTTTCCCGGCCGGATTAACTTTGAATCTATGTTTTTTGGACAGGTAGTGAAACTACAGTGAGTCATTTTGTGGTGTGTCCATCATGGGGCCCCCTAGTGGCCACGGGGCCCTAAGCAGCCGCTTCATTTGCGTATAGGCAGGTCCGGCCCTGTGTGTACCGGTAGTTATTTAATGTAAACTCAAAGGTTATTTAAAATGGTCAGACAGAACAGTATTTTGAGGATGTATTATCTATATGCCATAAGTCAGAACCAGATCAAGAGTGTTATGATGAGAATGTGTAGATGTATGGACATTTTGGGTTAAACAAACTGACTATTAAATTATCAATATTATTAATGTAAATTACTTTTTTTGGATGACTATTTCTTCTAGTATCAGATGCTGTGTAGCTGGAAGGATTTTTACTGAAATATTTTTACTTTTGGACTTTTGCTATCATGTGTAATCATAACAACAAGGTGTTTTTTTATAAATGGGAACAGCTGCTAACATCTCAAAAGCTCAAATAATATCTCAATTATATCCACAAATCCAGGTGAAGAAATATAAATACCTTGGGGTTCACCTGGACAACAGACTGAACTGGAAATGGAACAGTGAAGCATCTATAAGAAGAGACAGAGTAGACTGTACTTCTTGATGAAGCTGAAGTCCTTCAGTGTTTGCAGCAAGATGATGCATATCCTCTATAAGTCTGTTGAAGGGAGTGCTCTATTTTTGGATCTAGGGGTGTGTGGATTTATAGTTTTGTGTGAGCTGCTTTAGGGAAGGGCAACGTCTTTAAACAGAACTTCTATTATTAAGGTGAGAGCAGGCAATGCCCAAATAAGAGCATAAAGCAGAACTTCTATTATTAAGGTGAGAGCAGGCAATGCCCAAATAAGAGCATAAAGCAGAACTTCTATTATGAAATTGAGGGCAGGCAACGCCCAGAGAAGGGTATAAAAATATGAATTTTCCTCTTCCACGCCAGACAACGCAAACCAAGCCCACGGGGAGAACAACTCAACGGGGAGAACAACTCATCAGGTTGTATGGGTCTGTCTCCATTGAATGCGCATTCAATGTCTTTTCATCTCTTTCTTACTTCTTTCTCCCTATCTCACTCTCTGTCCACAATTTGTAATATAATGGCTTTTTGAAATAGAACAAATGTATTCTGTGACTTTTAACCTTATGATTAATTAAACTGGTTTGGAACTTTAAAGTGCGCGTCTGTGATTCAGTATATCTCTCCTTTTTGATCCAAAGTGAACCAAACAACGAATTCTGGGGCGAATAAGATTAGAAGGCCAACAATTTGGAGGTCCTACCGAGATTGGTTGCATGCGGACAGGAAGGGACAAGCGCGAGTCTAGAACACTGACTACTGACCGGTCACCTCAACAAAAAAAGGTAAGCAGATTCCTGTTTAAACGAAATCTGTGATTGGAAATTTTATAGGCTAAATTTATTCAGTGTGTTGGACTCCAGTAAAAAAAAAAAAGGAAATAAAACGAGTAGGTGTTCATACCCGTTAGTAAAAGTAAAATAACAATACCCAAGTCCCAGGTAAAAACACGCAGTGGACGTGCCTCCCAAATGCCGACGGGCTTTTGAAACAGAGGGATTCGGGTTTTAAGATAAACAAATAATTTATCCGCCGCTGTTTCCTGTAACTCTGAGACCAAGTTAAACTGTAAACTTGCTAGGTTAGTGTCTAGCTTAAAACAGTGACAATTTAGACTTACTTATAATTTGAGACTAAATAAGTAAGTACGGGACTAGGGTGAGAGTTTTGAAGTAAACGCGCTGACTTTCGCTGATAAAATAATCTGATAAGAGTTCCAAATCTGGACCAGTTAAAAATAGAATAAAATTAGTCACAGAATACTAAATCTTTTTTATGTTCTAAACCAGTGAGGGTACGGACGCTGTGAGGAGTCAACACACGTTAAACCAATCTTATGTTAAACTCAAAAGGTTCTAAAAAATTGTTTTTTTTCCATTGCTGAAGTTTTTTCTGGAGTCACAGTCTCGCGTGAAAGTTGGAGCTGGTCTGTTTTATATGTTGTTTGTCCTGTGAGTTATAAGGCCAGCGTGAGCTGGTCAGTCTTATGCGTTGTAAGTCTTGTTGAATTATAAGGCCAGCGTAGGTGTGTGGAAGAGGAAGAAAGAACAAAAAAAATGAGTTCCGGCTGAGTCCTGGTTCCTGTGAAAATAAAGATAATAGCTATATGATGTCTGCATGTTTTACTGTGAGAATGAGCAAAAACATAAAATCTGAAATGAGGAGATAATATTTTATCAGTTATGTATAGAGCTCAAAATAATGCATTACCTTTAAATATCCAAATGCACTTTGTTAAAAGACAAAGTTGTTATAGTCTTAAGGCAAGGGTGTCAAAGTCAAATACACCAAGGGACACAAAAAAATAATTGCTACAAGCCAAGGGCCGGACTGGTTCAATGTTTATTATAAGGGGGTGATATAATAATTTTTTTCTTCTTTCTGCACTCTTTTCATTGTGTTTTCTTTTTGATTAATTTGTTTTATTTTGTCTCTTGAATTAATAAATGAATTAAATACAATGTTAAATAGCTTTACATCTGCTAAGTTCTTGGCATAAATCAACACAGACATGTTCCTGCTTTTAGTATTTTACATTGTTTTATAATGTAGCTGTTTATGTTTTGTGTTTTTAATACAGTTTTCTTATGGTTTTTAATTAATATGCTTTTTTATGATTGTTTACTGTTGGCTGCAAGTATCAAGCTGCAAAATCCTTCATTATCTACAGCTGATAGCTGTTGGTCATTAATTATGATAAAGTTTAGCAACTTATCGGTGAACATTCTAGCTCTGGGGCTTCAGCGGTGTGTTTTTATTGTTCAATCCGGTCAGCCGCTCTCCGCCTGTCCCATCATATGAGACGGTCAGACAGCGGGTAGGACTAGACGCGGCTGGCCGCTGTCGGTCTCCCTGTTTCGGTTCAGCGAGTGGCGTCCCACTCGAATGTCCAACGTAAAACTAACCTGACCTAACCTGTGGCGCTATGGCTCTGCAGACGTTGCTGTCTTGCGGTGTTTAGTGTAAAATACTTCCACACAGAGGACATGTTACGATAAAAAGTTGGTTAGCTGTTAGCTACAGTGCTACTCACTCACACACGCTGGAGCTGGCCAAGTAACTGGATTTCCTGAATGTGAAGTGAGGCGGGTCTTCTTCTTCTGGGTTCGAGACACAATGGATTGGCCCCACCCCTGCTACCGTTGCATTGTGGGGAATGTAGTTTTGGTGCGCGCAAAACACCAGCGGGCGGCTGTGGCCTGCGGGCCGTTTCTAATAGTAATTAAATATCATTCAGGGGGCCATAAATATTTAATTCGCGGGCCGGATCTGGCCCGCGGGCCGGGACTCTGACATATGTGATCTAGAACAACTCTTTAATTAATCCAGGATGGTGAGTTACAACATTTAATTTACCTTAGGGATTAATAAAGTATTTTAATTGAATGTAATTAAGCTATGACTATCATCATCTACATGAATATGAAATTCCACATTATTATGACTTTATCAGTATTCAATACAGGTAGTCCTCGACTTACGACGGAGATCCGTTCCTACGCGGCGTCGTAAACTGAATTTTGACTTAAGTCGGAATATAGTACATACTGCACCATATACATGTACAGTACTGTATTACTAAGCACTTAGCCTATCCTAACACAGTACCCTACATAATTATCAAAAAACACATACATTTGGGAGCCATAATGAAGGGAAAAACAGTTAATAGCCTACTTGGATGCTGGTGACACCATCCACCTTTGTCGATCCTCCGTATTCTCCATTAGTTTACAACGTAAAACCGCCGTCAGTGAAGGACTGACGATCAGTGAAGGACACCGAAGTGTTTGCCGTCGATGTAGCTCCAGGTAACGTGCAGGTGTAGAGTAGTGCTTGGACAGCAGCTCTGTGGGCTTTGTCTAAATCATGTCGCAGGAGAGCCTTCTTGCCGCTCGTAGCATACAGCAGCTTTTTATAGCACACGACACAAAAACAAGCTCCAGGCACTGCGAGTTTGTGACACCAGCTGCTCAGCGGCTTCCCGTCTTGTCCCCTTTCCTCTAGCCATGCCCAACACCACTTGTTTTTAATTCCTTTCTCAAGTAAACATGTTTCTTTACTGGGTGAGACAAACTCCATCTTCTTTCATATTGCATTTGATTTAACCGACGAACCAAACGCATGCGCATATTTTCTACAAACCGTTTTACAGTCATTGGTCAAGAACACAGGAGCTAGAATTCTGATTGGTAGACATCTTTGTCTATTAGCTACAGTTTAGTTAAGGCCGGCCATTTGGGCCAATGCTCGTTTTGCTTGAAAAGCCGGAAGTCTGGCCCCCAGACGGAGCTCTTTAAAGTAAAACTAAACCGAAATTTTACTTTTTTTAGCTGATAAACCCCCTAGAATGTGTTTAAAATGTTGTATAGCACTATTTCTGTGTAAATTTTCATGTATTTGTGCGTATTTGTTTACATCGGCAATATTTGGTCTAAAAACGTGTTTACGGTAGCCCTATTGGTTGAACAGAGGTTATTGCACCTTAATTTTCTTGTTGGTCAAGGACTGTTCACTCTGACATGTCTTGTACACTCTGACATCACATAGAATAGAATATATCTTTATTGGCATTATGCTGGTGAAGATTCTTAGTCGTCCAGGACATGATAAAATCAAAAAGGCGTTCAATACAAGATCAACTAGACTTTATTTGTTGCAGAAAACGTTTCACCCTTTATCCAAAAGGCTTTTTCAATTCAGAATGGCAGCTGTGAGACAGATAAGTTTTATACAGTCTGACATGCCACAGACAGAGGCTTGTCCACCCGAAGGACCAAACCCCCACACACAAACAGAGTGGTGTGGTTTACGCAGTCCAGTGCAGCGAAGTCTGCTCAGACCGCTACATTGGAGAAACTAAGCAGTCCATCCACAAAATAATGTCCCAACACAGGAGAGCAACCTCCTCTGGACAAAACTCAGCTGTTCACCTCCACCTCACGGACAAGGGACACTCATTTGATGACCAGAATGTGCAAATTTTGGACCGAGAGCACAGATGGTTTGAGAGGGGTGTGAAGGAAGCTGTTTATGTGAAGAGAGAAAAACCTTCTCTTAACAGAGGAGGAGGTCTGAGATTTCAACTTTCCAAGACTTATAACTCAGTTTTGGGATTGATTCCGAAACGTTTTACACCGGATGGGAGCAGAGGTGCCTTGTCTGTAAATTAGACTAACAAAGCTCTTTGAGCAGCCTCTGTTTGTTGGTTGGGATGTGTTTTTGTCATTTTACATACAGTGTTGTGTCTTCTGTCAGAGACCTCAAGGGAACCCCCTACTGTTAAGGTGTGATCTGTCAATTTACATGTATGTGTAACCTCAGCTTGCAATTTAACATATGATGGTGCGTGGTTCTGTTATAACTTCAAACTCTCACAGTTTGTTTCAGTGACCTTAACAAACCCCTTACTGTTAAGCTGTGATGTGTTGTTTTGTCAATTTAAATAGAATGGTAATGTTATCTCAGGTATGTGTGGGGTTATTTCAGCTTCCAATTTGCATATGTTGGTGCGAGGCATGTCAGCCTGTATAAAACTTCTCTGACTCACAGCTGCCATTCTGAATTGAAAAAGCTTTTGGATATGTAACAATATAGGAGTTATTCGTCAGTTTACTGACTTACCTATAGTTTAGACGTGCAGCTATGAGCAGACTTTTATCTGCACAAACTGCCACCAAAGTGCGGAGTCTCAACTTTTTCAGAATAAATCAACAAATCTAACGATGTGATTAGCCAGTAATGTAATTTCACGCTTAGACTTCAATTTATATTGGTCTACCAAAAATATAGACCTTTTATTGAAACTATCACAAAAATTACATAAACATTTGTATCGATATTAGCTCTGATTTAATAACTACGTTGACAAGAATTCAAATTAAAACAAACAGACAGTTGGACCTTTCTGTTGGCACATTACTTAAAGTTTACCATGATGAAAATAAACATAAGGAGGAGTTTAAGGAGGAAAGATAAAAGATTGAAATGAAATGGTTGAATCTTATCTTGAGATGTTTAACCAGTGATAGCACCCTCTGCTCGGTTTCGGCTGGACGTCCGTCCCGTGATGAAACACTTTTACCTTCGTGAAGATGATCCTGTCTCAACTCCGGTAAATTAGTCAAGCCAGACGCGCAGGCTGCTGCGTTTTACAGGCGACCACTTTCATCTTGCCACGGTCTCGTGAAGTCTGCGTCGGCCTCCCAGAGTGATGCCTGGTTCTGGTTTTGTTCAAGATAACTTCAGAAAGAGTGTCACCGCTTGGAGCTGTGACACTCGAAGTGGTTCACAGCTGACGTGCTGTTTGAACCTTTGCTGAAGACGTGGGCCTTTGGTGCCTGGCCGGAACGTACATCAGCTTGGAGAAAAACGTCCGTGCGTCTTCCCTTCTCCCTCAGAACTCCAAAACCCAGTGAGTGCTGAGAACTGAGTCCCAGCACGGAGACAAAACAAAAACCTGCAGGTGTGAAAACAGAGCACTCTCTGTTTAAGCACAGATGAATTGTTTTTAGAACGGACGGGAGACCGAAGATTAAGTTATGTCTAGAACTTCTCCTTCGAAACAAAAACAGTTCAAACAAATACGAAGAATTGTTCATTCAACTTTAGACACATTCTGCATAGAACAGACAGTTTAAAGCACGATCATTCTGAGATGTTCTCTTAACTTTGTCATATTTAAAATATACCAGCTTAGTAAAATCATCATTGAAATGACAAAAATACTGTTTGATCAATTCTGAATTAACACACATTAAAGAGAAAGTTCAATCTGATTAATTAGTGTCCATTAATTCATAATAATTGTTAAAATATATAAGTGTCCATCTGTCTCCTTGAGGTTCAAGCAAGTGTAACACTGAGTGATTCAGAGAGGTGTAGAGAGGTGTACTTGAAGGTCAAGACAGAAATATCAGAGGCTAGGTGTATCACTACAGTCCCCCTTTTTGGAAGTCATCGCCTGTCCTTGGAGATGAGTTCCAACACGAAAGGATACCACCGAATGTCTCTGACCTCTATGTAATCCAGCAAATGGAAAAAGAAAAATCAAAAAGTTCAAAATTATACTCCCATAATGTTTTTGGAAATTCCATACTGTTCGTAGGTAATCCCTTTGCGGCAAGCTTTTAATCCTTTGGAAAACATAGTCTGTTAACCCATGGAAAACTGAGTCTGTGATCCCTTGGAAACAAAGTCTTATAATCCACAACGGTAAATCCACAACGATGGGGGTTATTGATTTCATCAGCAAGAATGGTTTTTAATCAGCATGTAGAGGGGATCCCTCGATTGAAGCAGAGGAGGCGGGCCTTGGATGAAGGTTGAAGACCAACGTTGGATCAGCAGGTCCCCACATCGAAGGTTGCAGGCTGGATGGCTTCCAGTCGGTGCCACCCTGGTTCAATGTGTCATGCAATTATGTGGTTTTAGGTGGGCTTATGATAGGGATTCTACATTAAGCCTTACCTATATGCACCTGGTATGTAAGCTATCATGGATTAGATCAGCTACAATTACCAATTAAGGGGTGGATCAATGCTGTAAAAATCAGAAATAGGGATCTATACCTATAGAAATGTGGAGGGCTTCTGTAACGAAGGCCTCTTCTTTCAAACTATTCCTCCATTCATTATTTAGTTTAGGTTAAACTAAAAATAAAAATGAAACTAGTTTGGTCTAAATGTCTGTTGTCTTTTAGACGAACGACGCAAGATTTGGTAATCCCTAAAAATTTTGAAGTCTATGGCGAGACTCATCAAAATGAATAGATCTAGAATAGAAACGATCGAATCGGTTCTACCTAAATGATTGGGAGATCAGTGTAGATTATAGTACCTTAAGTAGTATTAATCTACTATGACTCTTCAAAGATTGAGATCTTTAACAAAATGAACAGCATGTTGGCATAGTTAAAATCCATTTAAGTCTTCAACTTATCAACAATCAAAACCTCTTTTGGCTGGGAGTGTTCAGAAAACAATAACAACTTCAATAACACAAAAGTAGCAATTAAGCAACTAAAAACAACGTTTCACTACGTCAAACTCACTCTGGTCGTCAGATTCCAACGTCACACACAAGAAAAACAGTTCTTAGCTTTATAACCGATGTCAATTAAATCCTGCAGATTTAAACGGTTGTTAAGGTTAGTTTTTGTTGTGGGTTTTATGCTTAGCGTTTCTAAGTTCTAGTTGGAACGGTTTCTTTTCGCAACTAGTATAGTTTAAACTGTTTAGTTTATTTACTATCCTGTGCTTGGACGACCTTCTTTTCCCATGAAGTCTGTGAGTTTGCGAGATCTTTGTCGTTTGTGGGGTTATTGAAATCTTTGTCCTTGACATGGGCATGACCTAACATCACCCCCCTGTGGTCATGAGGGACCACGCGCACGGGTGTGGACGTCCGTCCATGGGCACGAGTTAGGATGCCATTGTTTAGTTTAAGCTGTTCGCGCAGTTTATTGGGAACCTTGTGCAGGAACCTTATAGGTTTCGGCCAACGTACCTCTGTACGTTTACCTCTTTCTGCGTAATGCAGGTGTGTCACAACTGTCGGCGCCGTCGCAGGCGTGTCTCTGTCGTTGTGATGTATGTCTTTCCACTTCATGAATGAAGAGGTGCTCTTTGAGTCTGTAAGAACTATGTCATCTCTGAGTAGTTCTAGATTCAAATGCTCTTGAACCAAGGTTTCATAGAAAGCTTGGCTGATGACTGAATTACCTGTCCCAGAGGACAGCACAGCGTTCTCGGTGTGTGATCCTTGGATCTCTACACCGTCCTCTACCTGTGGTAGGAAGTGTGAGTCTGCCCCCCTTTTGTTTGAGGAGGGGTCCTCAAAATCTGTAACAATGAAGTCCAAGTGACTGTCAGCGTGTAGTAGACTGTCACCTTGTGGGCTCAGATGTCCTTGAACCAAGACTTCACTGAAAACTTGGCTGTATGCCGAATTACCTGTCCCACAGGACAGTACAGCGTCCACGGTGTGTGATCCTTGGATCTTTACACCATCTTCTACCTGTGGTAGGAAGTGTGAGTCAGCCCCCCTTTTGTTTGAGGAGGGGTCCTCAAAATCTGTAACAATGAAGTCCAAGTGACTGTCAGCGTGTAGTAGACTGTCACCTTGTGGGCTCAGATGTCCTTGAACCAAGACTTCACTGAAAGCTTGGCTGTATGCCGAATTACCTGTCCCACAGGACAGTACAGCGTCATCGGTGTGGGACTCTTGGATCTCCACACCTTCATCTACCTGTGGTAGGAAGTGGTCAGGGAGTGCTGAAGGTGTCAGCTCGCAGAGGAGGTCCTCGTGATGGGCCAGAGTCTGGTCCACCTGTTGAGTCTCCTCTGTCTCACCTGTAGTTGAAGGTTCACCTACCGGGTCTGTGGTCTCGGTTGGGGAATCCAATGTGACCTCAGCGGTACCTGTTGTTAGACAGTCAGTGTCCTGACCTTGGGGAGGTACCACGATTGGCAGTGGACTGCTCACTGTGGCCCACATTGTCTGATTGCCATAATTTATAATCGCTTCAAAGCGATTTACAAAATCTTGGCCAACCACAAATGGAGCCCGGAGTGAGTCAAGATCAGACACATATACCGGGTGGTATAGTGACATCTCGCCAATCTGCATGTGAACCATGGCTATTAGGGTTGTGCTCGTCTTTGCAAGGCCTTGTTGCTCACCATAAGTGTATTTCACAAAGGGTATTTGCCTGCCAACATCGTTAGCGGCGGTCCTCAGCTCCTCAAACAGTTCGGCTGACATGGTAGACACGTCTGAGCCGCTAACCAGGAGCGCTTCTTGCTCTAGGACCCCTTCCAATGTGAGTGGGAGGTAAGCTCTCTTAGCTTTACCCCTTCTTACAAAGTGACACAGAAACCGTTCAGGTTTTTCCACACGTGTCTGTGTACGTGTGACTCTGTCTGTGTAATCATCGTCGCTGTCAGCATCATGATGGCTGTCTGCCTCATGACCTTCAGGATGCGGATTTTCAGCAATTTGTTTGCCGTCAGTATTTATGTCAGTGTTGACGTTGTTGTTGCCAACTGTGTGCACTGAGTTGTTGCAAAAGGCAGTGCTGCGCGTTGCTTCATCAGGTGGAACAAGGTTGTTTGTGTTATCATCAAGGACAACGTCATACGATGTGTCAGCTTGGTCAACCACTGTAACATTCAAATCATTTGACAAACAAACCACATCCTCAGTCACGTCCTCGCGCGGAGGCGCCGCTTCCATAATCTGGAGCATGTGTGACTCATTGCATGTCTCGAGCGGGGCAGGGGCAGGAGGGCCGCTTCTCGGGAGCACATGTCGGGACAGACCACTTTTCAAAGGGTCACGGTACCCAGACATCAACATCTCTCGAAGTTCACCCACAGTGAGATCCATGAGAGAACTCTTTTGGTTCGATCCGGACCATCTGGGTTCATCTGGAGGGCGAACACCTACCTTGTGTGGTTCTCTGCTCCTCTCAAGGTTTTCAACCTGAGGGGCAGGGGGTTCAGAACTCCTACAGCTCGTAGCACCATGCTGATGTATGTTATTATGAAAAACCTGTGACCTCTCGCACTTTGAAGGAGAGGGAACCTCTACTACTTCCTGCGAGTGGGATGTGACCTTTTGACCTGTACAACCCTCTGATGGTATCCTAGGTTGTATTTCGGCCTCAAAAACTGACGCAGCATATTGTCTTATCACTTCCATGGAATCTTTTTTGCAATCAACCTTGAAATGAACACATTTCATTTGAAAAGGCATAAGATTCATAATGAAAAGACGTTTAAACTCCACTTTTTCCTCTAATCCAGGAACAGGTTTGCCCCCGGAGTAGACCGAGATTAGCCTGTCGTAGAATGACAGGGGATTTTCCCACTTATCCTGACGGACGTTCTTAGCAGCTAAGTAATTAGCATACGAAGAGGCAGATTCCCCCAAAATGCGGGGAGCACGGGCAGGAATCCCAAGGCCCCCATCCATCCATCTAGGATAGATAGGAGAGGAGCCCCCCTCAGGTGGTTCACCTGTTTGAACGTCCATCTGTGTACTGATGTTCTGTGAAAAATCAAATAAAGTGGGTCTCATATCGCAGCTTGCAAATATGCAAAGTGTATGAGCTGCTCAGAAAACATCCAAGATGTTAAATGAAATAAAAGTCAGTGATGTTTAGTAATTTGTCGACCTGTGACAAGGTCAAACAAAAACGGCTGTCGTTGTGAGATTTTTTGTGAAAATCAAGACAAAAGAAGCCTCCTGTGTGTTATTTTAACCATGCAGTTTAAAAACACAGGGACAGAGATCTAGTTCTGCACAGAATTGATGATAAGAGTGTCAAGGCTTATCAAAAACAGACATGTCTGTATTAAAATCTGTGTAACTGTTCTGCCATCAACATTTGATTATATGTGAAAATCAAATTAAAGTGTGCTGTGAGTACAATATTCTCAAAATGTTTCCCGTTTAAAACAGGAACAGTTACCATGTACACATTACAGGAAGACTGCGTCTTCTAATGTAACCAGCAGGGGTCACAGCGCTGGAAGTGAGTTTATCACAGCGACTGTAATTTCTCTATCTGACCGCTATAGAGGCGCTGTAATCACCAGTGAGCGCAGCCGTAGCTCTCAGCCCACACAGACATCCAACATAGATGAAAAGCATCAATCAGACAGATCTAAAGCGTAACGTGATAAGCTCCAAAACCCAGGCTCACAAAACGAAATCATGTGAGCAAAATCGGTTGAACTGTGAAACCTATTAAACTGCGTTTAAAAGAAATAAGGTCGGTCCTCATAAAACCGGCAAAATCGGTGTCACGTGACCTGGTCACATGGCGATCGGCAGTTTTTCAGAGCAACCGGCTCTGTCCACCCACTAAAATCTCAAAAACACCGCGATTAAACAGTCTTTTCAAAGACAGTAATGGACAAACAAGCACGGAAACTCGTCTGGGACAAGTAGCAAGTGAAATTTGACGAGGAGCGGGGCTTCACCCACTGCGCATGCGTCAACACATACAGCGTAATCGACCAATCACAGCGAAGACAGAACTGTAGTTCTAAAACCCAAGTGTTCATGGGAAACTGTGTCTTCCAAACCTAACGCCACCCACTAGTGACGTGCCGTTCGAGCGGTGTGTTCACGGACCTGCGGTCGGTCGAACAAAAGCGTGGAACGGTCTTTTCAACGTTCTAAAACAGTCATAAATATCGCAAAACACCGCGGTTAAGCCAGTCTTCGACGATATCACGTGCATAGAACTTAAACAACACAAATAAACCGTCAGAAATGTGTGCAAAAATGAATCTGACAACCAGAGTCTACAGAAACCAACGTTCTTTGAACACAACACACAATGGACCAATCACAGCGTTTTAAGCAGCCATCTTGTCGGTACCGTTTAGCATTAGCTCGGCTCAAAGTACTGGACTCTCTTCCACAAAATAAACGTATTTTTACACCGCAGAAAATACTGTCAATGAGCTAAAACACAACCAAGCTAGCTCTCACGCCCCCAGGGGAGGCAGCACACTAACTGTGTACAACAACGGACTTTACGTCAAACGGAACCGGAGTACATCCGGTCCAAGCGAAGTGGGTTTTTCCCGAACCTCGGCAAACACGTTGTAACAGATTAGGTAAAATGGAGCAGCAAATGTGTGAAACAGACCTTCAACAGCAAACCGCAGATGTAATAAGATGAAGCAGTGGTGACACGGCGGTCACAAAATGAACAATGCATGCAGCGTGCGACACGTAATGAAACGTCTCACAAAAACAAACACTCATTCATCCGCAGCTTCAAACAGACGTTGAAATGTGAAAAATAAAATAATTCTATCGGCAAAATAATCCAGACAATGCCACGATCAGCAACTCCCGGACACTCACCAGCCAGAACTATTCTTATAAGACCAAAACCAGGATGCAAAACTAATGCCAACAACACCGTAACAAAAATAAGCTACAAAAACAACTTATCAATTTAATCTTTCAGAAGACCCATACGCGGCCACCAATAAATGTAACAATATAGGAGTTATTAGTCAGTTTACTGACTTACCTATAGTTTAGACGTGCAAGTCTGAGCAGACTTTATCTGCACAAACTTGCCACCAAGTTCACGGGGTCTCAACTTTTTCAGAATAAATCAACAAATCTAACGATGTGATTAGCCAGTAATGTAATTTCACGCTTAGACTTCAATTTATGTTGGTCTACCAAAAGAATAGACCTTTTATTGAAACTATCACAAAAATTACATAAACATTTGTATCGATATTAGCTCTGATTTAATAACTACGTTGACAAGAATTCAAATTAAAACAAACAGACAGTTGGACCTTTCTGTTGGCACATTACTTAAAGTTTACCATGATGAAAACAAACATATTAAATACTTATGGAAAATAAGAAATAGGAGGAAGGAGTTCTGGAGCTAAGTTAAGCTAAAGTTAATTATTTTGAAAACAACCAGGGTGGCAAGCTTTCCCATACGGATCTTAGCTGGGCTTCTCACACGTGCAGCATACAAACAAGCCTCTTTACCTGGTGACGAGACGTCTTGCGAGGTGAGGACTGAGAAGTTTGTGGACACTAACGGACTGTGTGGTCCAGTGAGCGTCCAGATGACTTCGTGCGTGTATGACTGGGTCAGACGAGCGGGAGCACGCGTTTCACCGGCAGGAACAGACTCCAATCGCACTGGTTGAACTTTCAAAATAAAACTTTAGAAAACAAATTCTTCAGAAAGGAGAGTGAATGGATCAAAGTAAGGCTTTACTATGATCCCAGCTGAGACGTGGGTCGTTGACACCTGACCGGGACGTCTCCAGCTTTCAGAGAGGAGAGCAGGTTGACAGTTCGTACTCCTCGAAACTCTAAACCAAAATCCAGGAAGTGCCCCTTAAGAAGGGGGTGTGACTTAGTCCCATACTTCCTGCTGATTGGTTGTTGCACCCCTAGAGAGGGTGTGACTTTGCAAATGAGTGAGTTTGAGTGACAGATGATAGGGTAGACAAAACATAGAAAACATACGTGAGAAGATGCAGGTGCATGTGCACAAGTCCGTACTTTGTTTTGAGAACTGATTCATTGTTTTTAGAAAGGACGGGAGACCGAAAGCAAGCTATGTCTAGCACTTTTCCTTTGAAACAAAAACAGTTCAAACAAATACGAAGGATTGTTCCTTCAACTTTCGACACTTATTCTGCCTAGAGCAGACAGTTCAAAACATGATCATTCTGAGATGTTCTCTTAACTTTGTCATATTTAAAATATACCAGTTTAGTAAAATCATCATTGAAATGACAAAAATACTGTTTGATCAATTCTGAATTAACACACATTAAAGAGAAAGTTCAATCTGATTAATTAGTGTCCATTAATTCATAATAATTGTTAAAATATATAAGTGTCCATCTGTCTCCTTGAGGTTCAAGCAAGTGTAACACTGAGTGATTCAGAGAGGTGTAGAGAGGTGTACTTGAAGGTCAAGACAGAAATATCAGAGGCTAGGTGTATCACTACAACTGCGTCTGTAGTCCCTTGTAGTCCGCAGCGCACGAGGTGGCAAGGAAAACGTGGAGTGGATTTCAGTCTGCTTAAACCGGTTCAAAAAGCTCCTACACCAACTAGCATTAAAATAGAACTTTTCAATGTACAATCACTATCCAATAAATCATGTCTAATTCATGATCACATCCTGGAGAAAAACTTGGACTTCATGTGCCTCACAGAAACCTGGCATCAACCAGACGTGTTCAGTTCTCTGAATGAAGCTTGTCCATCTGGATACAGTTATCTGCAGAGAGCCCGCAGCACTGGCCGCGGTGGTGGTCTGGCTGTAATTTACCGCAGTAATTTAAAATTGTCACATCTGTCTTCTCATAATTTTTCTTCTTTTGAATGTTTGGCCTTCAACTTCAAAGCCCCACTCCTGATGAACGTTATATTGATTTATAGACCTCCCAAACCACATGTTTCATTTAACTCAGAAATACATGACCTCCTCACTTTTTTCTGCACCTCCCCTGTAAAAACTATTTTTCTTGGCGATCTAAATATCCACATGGACAATTCCTCTTCCTCTCTGGCTACAGATTTGAAGTCTCTTTTGGAATCTCTCAACCTCACCCAACATGTGGACGCCCCTACGCACAACAGGGGGCATACTCTGGATTTGGTGATTACAGACACTGTACTTAATAACTTGTCTGTATATGACCTGGGTGTCTCAGACCACAGGGTCATCTCCCTGGAAGTGCCTTCAACTTCGCCTGCTTCTAACCCAAAACGACCTATCCAGTTCCGTGACTATAAAAACATTTCCCCTGAGGTTTTGTCTGCTGATCTTCACACCCTGACCGCTGTCAATCACTCATCTGCAGATGACTCTGTGGATTATTACAACCAATCTCTCCAGGAGCTTCTGGACCTACATGCTCCCCTGAAGTCAAGACTGGTGTCTTTCTCCCGTTCAGCCCCCTGGTACACTGATGAGCTGCGCAGGATGAAGGCAACTGGCCGTGCTATTGAGAGACGTGTAAAATCATCTGGTCTCTCTGTGCACAAGCAAGCGTACAAAGAACATCAGAAAGCGTACGCCTATTCGCTTAAAGAAGCACGCTCCAAATATTATTCCAACATCATCAACACCTGCCCTGGAAACTCTAAACAGCTCTTCTCCACAATAACTCATCTGCTTAATCCCATTAAACAAACTCATGAGGACTCTGTTCAAAAATGCAACCTGTTCCTCTCATCATTTAAAAACAAAGTTGACACTATCAGATCTCAGCTCCACAACCTCCCTGATCTTAGTGTACCATCTACCCGTCTGCTTTCTGGGACCCTGAGCAGCTTTGATGAAGTCGCTCAGAGTGAGGTAGAGACCATCCTCAAGAAAATGAAGCCTTCATCCTGCGCCCTGGATCCCTTCCCCTCGTCTCTCATAAAATCCAATCACTCTGCAATAAGCCCATTAATCACACAAATAATAAACAAGTCTCTACAATCTGGTCATGTTCCATTGCCTCTAAAAACTGCCATCATTAGGCCTCTTCTGAAAAAATCTAATTTGGATCCCGACATTTTTTCTAATTACCGCCCAATTTCCCACCTCCCATTTCTGTCCAAAGTGCTGGAGAAAGCAGTTGCTGCTCAGCTGCAGGACCACCTACAACAACACTCCCTGTATGAGAAATTCCAGTCTGGATTCAGAGCAGCTCACAGTACTGAGACAGCACTGCTGAGAGTAACAAATGATGTCCTCATGGCTGCTGACACTGGTTCTCCCTCCATCCTTGTCCTCCTTGACCTCACTGCAGCCTTCGACACTGTGGACCATAATATCCTCCTCCACCGTCTTCATGTGGAGGTCGGTCTCTGTGACATTGTCCTGGACTGGTTCAGATCTTTCCTCTCCGATAGGCTGGAATGTGTTAGCCTTGGCAATGCCACTTCCCAGACAGTCGGTGTCTCCTGTGGTGTCCCTCAGGGGTCAGTTCTGGGGCCCCTGCTGTTTTCCCTCTACATGCTGCCTTTAGGTCAAATTATCAATCAGTTCAACATTTCTTTTCACTGCTATGCCGACGACACGCAGCTTTACATCAGGACTGGAACATCATCATCATCCCTATCTCCGTCTTCACTCACTGTTCTCTCTGCCTGCCTGGAGGAAATAAAGGCATGGATGAATCAGAATTTTCTTCAATTAAACTGCTCGAAGACTGAGGCCATATTGATTGGCACCCCTCACCAGATACAAACATCAACTTTAACAACAATCTCCTTCTCTGGTCAAGACATCCCCCTCTCCACCTCTGTTACAAATCTTGGAATAAAAATGGACTCTCATCTTACATTTGAAAATCACATTAAGCATCTGTTTAAAACCTGCTTCTTCCATCTTCGAAACATCTCCAGACTTCGCCCATCTCTGACTTTTCCTGATGCTGAGAAACTCGTCCATGCCTTTGTCTCCTCCAGGCTCGACTACTGCAACTCCCTGTTTATTGGTATCCCTGGCAAAAACCTTCAGAAACTTCAATACATTCAAAACAGTGCAGCAAGGATTCTGTTGAGAGTTCGTAAATTTGAACATATTACACCCATTCTCCATAACCTCCATTGGCTTCCTGTCACCTACAGAATTCAGTACAAAACTGCTCTCATTACCCATCAATGCTTGCACGGCACTTCACCTGACTATCTAAAGGACATTCTTGCACCATATTCATCCACCCGGTCTCTACGATCACAGAACAGTAATTTCCTTCATATTCCTCGGACCAAGTTGAGGACCATGGGAGACCGAGCATTCTGTGTGGCTGCCCCCCGCCTGTGGAACTCCCTCCCTGACGACCTGAGAGCTCCACAGTCACTGGTTGACTTTAAAAGCAGCATAAAGACCTTTCTTTTTAAGCAAGCCTATTCTGCCTCCACATGATTTTATCTTTGATCTTAGCTGATATCATTATTGATTTTACTTGATTTTATCACTTGTTTTATTTTATTTATTTTTTAAGCAAGCCTAATCTGCATCCACATGATTTTATCTTTGATCTTAGTCGATATTATTATTGATTTTATTTGATTTTATCACTTGTTTTATTTTGATCTTTGCTTTATTACACTTTGTAGCACTTTGAGATTTTTATTAATGAAAAGTGCATTATAAATGGAATTCATTATTATTATTATTATTATTATAATCTGAAAAGTATAAGAAGTATAAAAATAAATTAGTAGGTATTATAAGACACAAAAACGAATATTATAGTGATTTATTAAATAAAAGTAATGGTGATATTAAAGCAACATAGCGATTGATGAATAATGTCTTGAAAAATCATAAATCAAAGACTGGTATTTCAACACATTTTGTAAAAAATGAGGATATTTTCAATGATCATTGTATAGTAAATGGATTTAATCAATATTTAGTGAATGTGGGACCAAATTTTGTAGCAACAGTGGACCATCCAACCACTAGTTGTACTAACAGTATTTATCTTAAGGAAACTAATAAAGAAGAAATAATGAATGTTGTCAAGAAATTTTCTGATAAGAGATCAAAAGACTGGGTTGACATGGACATGAAGCTTGTGAAGGATATGTGTTATTATTGAGCCGTTTACATATATATGTAATTTATCATTTTCTACTGGAATATTTCCAGACAATATGAAAATTGCTAAGGTTGTACCTCTTTTTAAGATGGTGATAAAAGTATATTTAATAATTATAGACCAATATCATTATTGCCACAGTTTTCAAAAATATTAGAAAAACTTTGTGATTTGATTAGACCAATTCATCGATGAACATAATATTCTAAGTAATAGTCAGTATGGATTCAGAGCAAAAACTTGTACATCAAATGCCATGATGGAATTAATAGAACAAATAATTACTGCTATTGATCAAAAAAGATATTGTCTTAGTATTTTTGTTGATTTAAAAAAAGGCATTTGATACTGTTGATCATACCAACTGTTGATCATACCATTCTTGTTGAAAAATTGAGTAAATATGGTGGTAGAGGACCAGCATTGCAGTGAGTAACTAGCTATCTCAGAAACAGAAAACAATTTGTACAAATTAATGATGTAAAATCCGATCTATGTAATATTACATGTGGAGTCCCTCAGGGCTTATAAAATTGGACCAAAGTTATTTATTCTGTATGTTAACGACTTTAAGGTGTCAGGACTTTTCTAATGTATCCTTTTTGCTGACAATACAACATTTTTTTTGTTCGGGTTATGATATGGAACAGATGTTGAGTGTGTGAAGACGGAATTTGTAAAAACAAAATTGGTTCAAAATTAATTTTTCATTGAATTTAGATAAAACCAAGTACACGATATTCAATGGAAAAAAGGAAACCGTTGATGTTCCACTTATGATTGAGGGTGTTGAGATCTGTCGTGTGAGTGAAGTGAAGTTTTTGGGTGTTATTATTGATGACAAACTGACGTGGAAACATCACATAAAGGGCCCCTGTTGTCACAGGGGGTTGACAACTGTTCTGACAAAGCCTTTATAAAAGTAAAGGGATTTCAAAGTTTGTTTAAATGCTCCCGTAAACTCTTTTTACTACTTGCTAGTGTCGTTTTAGGGAGAAATCGACCCATTTCATGTTCGTTATTAGTGCATTTTTTTTGATTCCATAGTTTATTATAAAAGTATGTAGTAAAAAAGTGAAACTCTAACTCTGTGCATGAGTAGCTTGTTGGGGTGGGGGAGACATGCCCAACGCCGACTGGACTTGTTCAAGTTTGACAAAGGCCATATGTTAAGCTTCCGTATCTGTAGGGACTGGAATTAAAAAATACAGCTTCAAATCAAAGACTGAAATGGGGAAATATCCTGCTGTTGGTATTACAATTCAAGCCCAACTGATTAGGAAACGTTTTGGTTATCACTGATTATCACTGTTTTCTTTGTTTAAAATGGGTATCTCTTGTAAATGAGTCAAGGCTCAATGAGACTAACCTGTAGAAATAAAGGTTGAATGAAGAAAAAAAAAAAAAAAATCACTTGATACCAATATTGCGAGGGGTAGGTGACGGCGATAACAAATGTAATGGCTGGAAAATTTTTGCACTTTTTCCACCCCAAAAAATCTAAATAGCGAGTGGAGTGCGGCTTGTTTATTTAGCTCAGCTGTTAGCAACCATGAAGCTAAGCTAATCAGATCCACCTTTTAATTTCACTGTGCTGCCATTTTGTTCATAGACTGTAATAAGTTCATCACGTGAGTAAATTGCATGAATTAGGTGATGAATAAGTTCATAGTTAATAATGAAAGGAAATTCATAAACTGTTTAATCTTTTGGGTTAGAATTCCACAGTGAGTAGGGGTGTAACGGTACGCTAAAATCACATTTCGGTTCAGTTTCAAGGAGGGCTCGGTTCGGTTAATTTTCGGTACAAAAAAAAAAGACAAAATAAAGACTCACAAAATTTTTATTTTGAAAATATGCCAAGTAAACAATAAATTGTATAAAGATAAAATTAAAGCGACCCATTTGGATGATATTTTAAATAAACGGCACTCTTTACAATAAATAAACTATACTAACAATAATAAAAATCTTAATAAATACAATAACAGTTAGAACCAGAACAATAAGCAGCATCAGACCGTTTACAATCTAATCAAGTTTTAAGTTTTTGGCCAAAAAGAACAACTTGTCCACATTTTCTGCCAAGCACAGATCTAGTTGTAGTGAAATCTCCAGTGGTGGAGAAAATCATCTCAATAACTGTATCAGTAGTGTGGCTGTATTTAGCCTAATTACTCACAACCTCTTCTTGGACCTGCTCCCACCTGTCCCTGGAAAACTTCAGAGTTCAGTCATCACAGACTTCTTAGCTGCAGGTGATCTGGTGGATTTCCCTGAAGAGGAAGAAGTCAGTTGCTATCTCTGTCCCAGACTGGAAATAAAACTGAGGTAAAACGATAAGTTAAGATTATAATTTTAAATTAAAACGGTTAATTGGATGATAATAATACTACTAATAAAAGAACAATACCTCCTCTTGAACGGTTGAGGTGGTTGAATCTCTCGGTCATTCATTCAACATTTATTTAGTCGGGTAAATCTCATTGAGCCTCGTGACTCATTTACAAAAGCGACCTGCTACAAACTAAAGAATGATGAACAGCAATGGTAGAATTTCCTTAAACAATAAACAATAGAAAAACGAGAGAAATACAGATTTTTTTTTTTAAACAAAGTATCAAAAACTAGCAAAACATTATAAGGTAGATGTATAAAATCAAAAACAAGGAACATATCTGCATTGGTTTTTGCCAGGATTCCAACAGATTCTTAAAACCATTTAGAGAGGGCAAGGCCGAGAGCTTCAGATCTTTTTGTAAGATATTCCAGGAAGCAGGAGCAGAGTAGAAGGCCCTTTTTCCAAGTTCAGTCCTCACTGACGGAACACTGCAGGTGATCATGTCTTGAGAGCGCACGCTGAAGCTGGACTTACGCAGACATGTAGGAGGAGATGTATGAGGGCAGCAGATCAAGAAGTGATTTAAAGATAAAAATGTACCAGTGGAAGAGTCTGCGTGAGGTTAATGATGTCCAGTTAACCAGTGAATACAGGGTGCAGTGGTGGGTATGATAATCACAGCCTGTTATGAATCTTAGAGCACCATGATAGACAACATCCAACATCCGCAGGGTGCTTGTAGGAGCATTCATGTACCTGTAGATAATGTCACCGTAATCAATGGAGGGAAGAAAAGTCACAGATACAAGGCGTTTCCTAACATTCAGTGTTAGACATGATCTGTTTCTGAAAAAGAAACCCAGTTTAACTAGTTTCTTTACTAGGTTTTCCATGTGGAGTTTAAAAGAGAGATGTGAATTAACCAGGATACCCAAATATTTATAGGAATCAACAAACTCAATAGGGACAGCGTTTGAGGATAAAATCAGAGGAATAACTGCTGGGACAGACTTCCTGCTTGAAAAAAAACATCCTTTGTTTTATCAGCATTTAGTACAAGTTTGAGACGGAACAAATCTGACTGAATTATGTCAAAAGCGGATTGCAGAAACTGGAAAGCCTTAGCTACTGTTTTAACTTGGCAGTAAACAACTGTATCATCATCATAGAAATGTAAGGATGCATCAGGGATGCTCTGACCTACATTACTATGTAGATTGTAAAGAGGGTTGGTCCTAAGACTGAACCTTGTGGCACACCATTTTTAACTGTTAAATAACTGGAAGAAGTACCGTTGCGCTGAACACATTGCCTCCGATCGGAAAGATAATTAGAAAACCAACCAATGGTGTGATCAGAGAAACCGATTTCTGAGAGCTTATGACACAAGATGTTATGATCCACGTGTCAAAAGCTGTAGACAGGTCTAGGAAAAGAGCAGTACAATAATCCTTAGCATCCAATGCTTCAACGTCATTAAGAACCTTCAGAGAAGCAGTCGTTGTGCTGTGTTTTTTCCTGAAACCAGATTGATGGAGAGGTAAGATGTTAAATGAGTCCAGATATTTTTTGATCCGAGAGTTTTATCAATTTTTCTAGAACCTTGGCTAAAATGCAGAGTTTAGAGATCGTTCGATAATTGTTCAGTGAGGTGGGGTCACCTCCCTTCAGCAAAGGAAGAACAAAGGCTGTTTTCCAAGCATCCGGAATGGAATTTTGGCTTATGGACAGATTGAAGATGTGGGTCACAAGGACTGAAATTGTATGAGCAGCCAGCCTTAAGAAATAAGGTGGAAGTTCATCTGGACCTGCAGATTTTTTAGGATCAAGATCTTTTAACAGTTTATTTACCTCACTGACTGAGAACGGAGAAAAAGAGAAGGTGTGATTAACTGAGGATTGACTTGTAGGAGGGATTTGATTTGTAGAAGTTTGATTATTAGATGAAGTGGCTGATTTTCCATTTGTAACTGTGTCAAATAATGAACTAGAAGCAACAAAATGTTTGTTGAAACAGTTCAGGATCTCATGCTTATTTGACACAGGAACAGAGTCAACGAGAAGTTGTGATGGGAGTTCAGATGATTGGGGGATGCCTGAGAGAGATTTGATGGTTTTCCATAATTTTTTAGGATCTTTTAGATTTTTGAGGTCTGAGATGAGAAGTAATTACATTTTGCGGCTTTGATGGCAGTTGTGCATTTATTCCTCAGCTGCTGAAAATTCAACCAATCAGTGTCTGAGTCTGATTTTCTTGCTGCGGCCCTAAGATGATCTCTCTTATGCAGGAGGTCAGCTAGTTCAGGAGTAAACCAGGGGCTGTCACGGCCCTTTATCCTGAACTGCCGGAAAGGAGCGCGTTTGTTTACAAAGTAAATGAAACCATCATGAAAATAGTTCCAAGGTGTTCACGTCGTTGATTAATAGAATACGTTGCCAATCAAAGTGGGATAGATCCCAGAGGAATGACTGTTCACAGAAACGTTTCAAATCCTTTTTTTGAACTATTCTGGGCTTAGCAGGTGGAGGTATAATAATAATAATAATAATAATAATGTCTTTGTCTGTCATGTCTTTGTCTGTCATCTGTGTAAGTTTCCCATACACAGACGAAATTCGTCTCTGCATTTAACCCAACCACCACCGGGTGGTGCAGTGAGCAGCCAGAAAGCGCCCGGGGAGCTGGAGAATTAGTTGTGCACTCATAGACACCCCAAGGTGTGTAGTGGCCGGGACGCGAACCCGCGTCCTTCGGGTCCCAAGTCGAAAGCCCTGCCACTACACCATCTTGGCTCCTTAGATCTAAGAGCTGCTATTACAGAATGATCACTCAAAATGTTAGCAAATACACCTGTACCAGGAAATTTGTGGAGCATTTGTGAAAAACAGATCTAAGGTGGAAGATTTTTTGGGACATTTTTAGTTTGGTCTGATGGGAGAGTCAATAAGTTGTGTTAGATTGAGAGATGGGCAACATTCCTTGAATTTATCACAGAGGGGGGTCGACTTATCCCAATCAATGTTGAAATCTCCTGCCATAACAATCTCATTGTTTTAAATTTCCTATGAATTCAGTCAGGGAGGACAGCCTCAGGTGTTGCAGAGGGAGGACGATAACAACCTACAACAGTTAAGATCTGAACTCTCATCAAACTGATGTTCACAGCTAAATCCTCAAACTGGTTTACGATTGTTTTTTTTAGATGCAATCCTGGTAGCCAAGGAGTCTCTGATGTAAATAGCGACTTCCCTTCTCCTGGTAGCCAAGGAGTCTCTGATGTAAATAGCGACTCCCCCTCCCCTTTTATTACGATCACAACGATAGATCTTAAATTTGTTGATTACCAGGTCATTTTTTAGAACGGATTTGTTGAGCCAAGTTTCAGAGATAACAATCACATCTGCCCAAGAAGAACTGATTAGGATTTTCAATTCCTCTAGTTTTTTTTTAGAAGGCTACGAGCGTTTACATGAAGGAAGCGGAGACCTGAACTATTTTTAAACTCATTAGGTGTACTGTAGTTGGTGTGGGGACCTGGGTTGGGCTGAATCCCTTAAATCAATAACAACATTAATATCAGACATTTACTTGACTTCTTTGTCACTGATGTGTAATTACAGGAGTTGACTGTGTGACATTTTGCCTCCATAATTGAACCATGAGAAACATTAGGGAACACACGATCATTCAGAATCTAAAAACAATGAAAGTTGCAGTGATGGGCAGATCCAGATGTGTTGAAGATTCAGTGATTCCAGGTAGTCTGAGAACTGAAAATAATGAAAGTAATATGAATGATACAGAAAAGTCTCAGACCATAAAGCGTCACAAATTAAGTGGGTAAACAGTTCCGTTGTGGAGGCCCAACTGCAGTTTGTGTGAGGGGGGCTCCAGCCCCCCTGTGAATATGAATGGATGTGGCCCTGGTAAACACAAGCTGGATCCAGAAGCAATTTGCAGCAAATAGCAGAGTGAACTACCAGAAAAGCCTCCTAAAATTAAAGGCATGGTTATAGCCTGTTTCAGGACAGCAAAGGAACAATGGCGTGAACAGCACCAAACAACGCATCTCCTGATCCTCTGCGACACACGTCACTTTCCGCTCGTCTGATTCACAAACGGTTCACAACAGTGTGAAACAGGCACCAAACCGCGACGATCCCGATCCTCCGCGCTTCACTCTTTGCTCGTCTGATCCACAAACGGCCCACAACAGTGTGAAACGGGCACCAAACAGCGATGATCCTGATCCTCCGCGCTTCACTCTCCGCTCGTCGGAGGGGCTGAAGCCTGAGGCTGAACCTCTCGGCTCCAGATGGATTTCAGCGGCAATTCAAACATCTACACATTGTCTCAGAATTGAGCGTAGATGTGTGTAGAATGAGCGCAGAGCAGATGATCGTTTCAGCTCCAGTCGGGTTTCAGCTTCAATCATCCACACGCCGCCTCAGATGTGCGCTGATGATCTCAGGTTCCCACAGAGGTTAACGGACTTAATGTAGACTTAATGTAAACGAAGTCCCCACAGCCAACTCTGTTCGGTTCTGGTCCAGCCAGGAACACCTCCCCCACGCTCACGAGCCAGGTACGCTAAAGGTACGCTTAACTTCCCCCACGCCACGAGACAATCAACAGACAGCAGAAAAAGTCAGCAAAATAAAAAAACTTCCCTGCTAATCTTGAAACTAGGAGACCACAGGTCCAGGTGGGAGTTCAGTCGGGGTCCAGTGTGAGTGACAAAAAGAAACACAGGGTCTTCGTGGGGTGGCTCCCCGGTTTTAGGACTCACCTGGCTGGCAAGGTATGCTCAGAATGACTGGTGGGGTGAAGCGTCCGATCCAGGT
>JBBPBX010022719.1:0-27819 GCA_038048925.1 Garcialebias charrua
GGTATCACCATTGATGATAAATTATGCTGGAAACAACACATAAATTCAGTTAAAACTAAATTATCTAAAACTATTGCAATATTTTACCGAGTTAAAGATTTATTAAATGATAAGGCACTTTATTTGTTGTATAATACATTATTTATGCCGCACTTAATTTATGGTGTTAACGTCTGGGGTACAGCGTGTAAATCAATTACAATGCCTATTTTTATATTACAGAAGAGAGTTATTAGAATTATTACCAGAAAGTATTTCCATCATCCATCAAGCATTTTGTTTTATCAAATGAAACTGCTGAAGTTTTATGATTTAGTTGATTATAATATTTTGTTAGTTTTGTACAAAGCACAAAATAATGCACTTCCTTCAAATATTCAAAAATATTTTGTCAGAAGAACGAGCAGTTATAATCTTAAGGGGGTGAATCTTTTTGTTAAACCATATTTTAGGACTAGTTCACGGGGAAGATCTACCCTAATTCGAGGAATAGGGTTATGGAATGAATTGGAATCAGACATTAAAGTGATTGATTCACTGGCTGCTTTCAAAAGACTGATTAAGCTTAATAGGTTAAAATTATACATTTGAATATATTGGAATTTAACTGTTGTATGTGATGCAGAAGGTATAAAAAATATATAAAATATATTATATAAAATTAAAAATTATAAATTTAGTTGTTCTTTTCTTGGAAATCAAGTGAGTTGGTTGTATGAAGAGTTTATTGTAGGTTGAAACTAAGTTATGAAATTCAAAAGAGTTGGTTATATGAATTGTTTATTGGAGTATAAGGGGCAGAAAAAATAAGATTTTTTTCTTCTTCTGCCGCCTTTCATTTTATTTGTCTGTTTTTTATTTTCTTCTACTGTATGTATTATTGTTGTGTGTTTTTATAAAATGAATAAATAAATAAATAAAATCAAAAATAATAATTCCCATGTAGTCTTGGCTATTGTTTTTACACTGGATGCCATTCCTGACACAACCACAGATCACCAAGCTACCACAACCCTCTGTGTGGAGCAGAGAGCTGATATCTAGGGAGCCCGGGGGAGCAGATGGTGGGTAAAGGGCCTTGCTCAAGGGCCCAGAGGGGAGCAAATGAGGGTGGAGGCAGGTGTGGATGTTTCACCTTTCCCACCCACATTTTGATGTTGTCGGTATAGGGAATTCCACAAGCAACCTTCCAATCACAGGCTTGCCTTCTCTAACCTCTGCATCAATTTCCCCATTTTTTTCTTTACATGGTAAAAGCAAAAAAATATTTTACAGCTCGCATAAAGCAAAACAATAAAAAATAAAGTCTAAAAAATTTAATGTACAGTATCTCCAAAAATGTCCTCTTCTGGAATGGATGCTAAATACAGAACCATCCAATGATTAGTAGCCAAAGAGCCAAGCAATCATCAGTTTTACAAACTAACTGAACAACAAGCTATTATCCTTTAGTCAGTCAACATACCGTAAGTTTAAATCAAAAATACATTTCAAGACTGACCTAATGGGCATGCACTTCAGAACCAAATGTTTGTAAAAACTCCAGTAATTGTGCTTGGTCCAAAACAACACATGCAGAACACTGTGCTGTTGTAGTTGAAAGATGTGATTCAGATTTATCAAGAACTGGTGCACCTATTTTGAACCTTTCAACTTGTGAATATTTACTTTTAGACCAATGGATTATTCGGTATGAGTAGCTTCCATTCCAGTTTGTTGCTGAAAACCACCAAAAGGAACCATCTATAATAATTTAAATTATTTAAAGGAATATAATTTTAGGTTGCTATGAATAAAATACCAATTAAAAGTCTGAATGTGTCTGTGCATTTAAAGCTAGTGTTTCTAAACTTTTGTGTTATTTTTTCAGTATTTTAGCAAAAATGGTGCTCAATAATACATCATTATAATAATCTCACCTCTTTTGTTCATTAAGGTTGTTTGCTTCCCTTTGCATCCGACAGTGTGGGTTTCTATTAATAATTTAGATCATTAGTTCCTTGGACAGCAGGAGCATGGAGGGAAAAGAAAAAGAGTTGTATTCTGGAGATACGTATTTTTGTCTTAATATCCTCTTTTTTCTTGTCTAATTTGAATGTATTTAATGTGTTAGTAGATTAAATAGTGGGACCGGTGGGTTAAAGATGGGAAAAAGAACCAACATGAAATAAAAATGTGGTTTAAGATTGTGTTTTGTGGTTGTGAAAACACTTCCTTCCCTTAATACAAATTGCAGTATAGCAAATTGTAACACCCCCCAAAAAATAAATAAAATAAAAATAAATTTTGCATTATGCACATTAAATTTCTTTATTTAAACAACTATGTCAGAAATACGGGCTATGGGTTATCTTGATCACCTACAGTACTGCCTGCTCTTCGTTCAACTGGCATCAACCAGAAAAAACAAACAGAATCTGCCACCCATTCACTCACTGATTTATAATTTAATCATTTATGATGAAAGATGTTTATGTAATGTTGAAAGATCCAAGATTCTTGCCTAAAAACAGGTTTTCCACAGTGAATTACAGATTTATTTCAAATATGTCCTGGTAATGACTGAATACAGTTCTTTGAACATAAGTCATCCACGTGGCCCGGTTTTCTTTGGCCTTCATTAATAAAGTCTTACATACTTCAAAGCCCAATATTTAGTGCAAACACCAATCCAGATTGCTGCAGGCCAGGCTGAAGCTCTTCACATCTTTCTTTAGATGTGCATTTTGGATTTCATTTTGTTTGATGAATAGTTAAAATAATGAAGATAATGTGGAATTATGTGTCCTGCAAGCACAGGAAGCCACCACTCTGACTTGTGTTTAAAGTCTGAATGACTTGTTTCCAAGAATAACTTTTTGACGTTTGTGTTTACCAATGTCATTTAGTTGTAACAATGAGCTTGAATTTACTTTAAAAGTTACTTTTTATTTTTATTTTATTTAACCTTTATTTAAACAGGTAGTCTCACTGAGTCACAAAGATTCATTTTCAAGTCAGACCTGTTTTAGACAGACAACATGCCAAGGTCAAGGTTTCTTTACTGTCATTCCACCACATGTGGTACATGTGGTGGAATGAAATTGCGCACACAGGGTCTCAGTTACATCCAACAAAAGTATCAACTGTAAAAAAAACAGTAATAAGATCTAAGCTATGAACTAAGAAATACAAAAACTAAGAATACACTAAGCACTACAGAAACAATACGCCGAGCAACAGCAGCATGAACATGAGTCTGTGTGAGCAGATGAGCATGAATGAACACAGCAGCATGAATAAATCAGCAGCATGATAATCAGCAGCACATATCAACAACTGAGTGGCATTACAGTGATTTTTTTATTATTTCACAGTGATAATCCTGATTAAGAATTCATGAGTATAACTGCGGGCAGCACGGTGGCACAACTGGTAGAGCTGCTGCCTCTCAGCGAGCAGGTCCCTGGTTCAAATCCTGGTCCGGGGTCCTTTCTGGGTGAAGTTTGCATGTTCTCTCTTTGCATGCGTGGGTTTTCTCCGGGTACTCCGGTTGCCTCCCACAGACCAAAATCATGCATGCTAGGCTGGTTGATGACTCTAAATTGTCTCTAGGTGTGAGTGAGAGACTGAATTGTTGTTTGTCTTGTTTGTCTCTATGTGTCCCTGTGATGGACTGGAGACCTGTCCAGGGTGTACCCCTGGGCTGCTCCTCACACAGTGATTGCTGGGCATTGACACCGGCGACCCCCGTGACCCAAAATGGAAGAAGCGGGTAAAAGATAATGGATGGATGGAGGCTAACAGCTTAAGGGTAGACTCCAGCCTGTAGCTGGACTCATTGTTGTTTGTGATTCATCCAACCACCGCTGTATCGTTTGCAAACTTTACAATGATCCAGCCTGGATGGGTAGGTGCACAGTCATACATGAGCAGAGTAAACAAGAGAGGGCTCAACACACATCCCTGAGGGGAGCCAGTGCTGAGGGTTATGGTGGAGGAGAAGTTGTGGATCCCAGACTACATGTGGTCGGTTTGTTAAGAAGTCTAGGACCCAGTTGCAAATGGAGAGGCTTAGTCCAAGTGTGAATAGTTTGTCCAGCAGGGTTTGGGGGATTATGGTGTTGAAGGCAGATGTGAAGTCCACAAAGAGCATATGGATGTAGGAGTCCTTCTCCAGGTGGGTGAGCAGTGTGGACCACAGAGGAGACAGCAGCCTGAATAGAGTACAGACAACAATATACAACCATATGGGGCCAAGATGGTGTAGTGGCAGGGCTTCCGACTTGGGACCCTGGGGTGTCTATGAGTGCACACCTAATTCTCCAGCTCCCCGGGCGCTTTCTATGGCTGCTCACTGCACCACCTGGTGGTGGTTGGGTTAAATGCAGAGACGAATTTCGTCTGTGTATGGGAAACATACACAGATGACAAAAAAGGACATTATTATTATTATTAAAGAGCAAAATTTTAAAAGTGCCATATGAAACAATGTAAAACACTAAAAGCAAGAATATATTTGTTTGGATTTTTCTAATGACTTTATTAAATGATAAAATGTTGAATCACATGTAAGATGTACACCCAATATTTATTTTTTTGTATATTTCATTAAAATATGTGCTGTAGCTCATGAGATAGTTTGCTAACAGACAAAGAAGTTTGGCAGAGATCATGAATTGGGCATACTTCAAAAGTTAGTAAATGTTCATCTAATGATTACTTTTTGAGAATATTATTAAAATTACGCCAGTTAAAAGACAATAAATCCACCTTAATTTCTTTAGGGTTTTTTAAACAGGTTAATAGAAACATCAAAACAAATATGTTCTGTTTTTAGTATTTTACCTCGTTTTACATGGCATATTAAATCAAAAAGGCGTTCAATACAAGATCAACTGGACTTTATTTGTAACAGAAGACATTTCGTTTCTCATCCGAGGAGCTTTATCAATTCAATTAACCAGACTGTGTGCGCGTGGATTTATATTATTTGTATTGAACGCCTTTTTGATTTATCATGTCCTGGACGACTGAGAATATTCACCAGCACATGGCATATTAATTTTATTGTTTTGGAACACTACTTTCATTTTATTTGCATTATATTGTTGTTTATTGACATGTTGTCTAAATCAGGTCTCTTTTGTAAATGGGTCCTTGTGACTCAATGAGACTAACCTCTATAAACAAAGGTTGAATGAATTAATGAGAAATTTTGCTAACAAACACATGCACAAAGGCAAAAACATTTTAGCACTAAAGCATTTTTTTACTCCAATAATCTGGTTGAAGAAATGAAAGTCCAATTATGCATGTTATATTATATTATATCTTACAAAAAGATCTGAAGCTCTCGACCTTGACTTCTCTAAATGGTTTTCAGAATCTGTTGGAATCCTGGCAAAAACCAATGCAGATTTGTTCCTGTCTTTGATTTTTTTTGTACATCTACCTTATAATGTTTTTGCTACTTTTTCTTTTCTTTTGTTTACTGTTTAATGTATTTGTATCATTGATGTTCATCATTCTTTAGTTTGTAGCAGGTCACTTTCGTAAATGAGCCCTCGAGGCTCAATAAGATTTACCTGACTAAATAAAGGTTGAATGAATGAATGAATATTTTGACAGAAACATTTGTATCTCAATTGTATTTGTTTATTGGATAAAGGTTTCTGTTCATATCATAAAGCTATCCTTTGGATTTTTTCAATTAAATAATTTCCTTTCTTTCAGTCTGCACAGGCCCTGACTTGAATTAAACAGTAGAAACATTTGGTTTCTCTTACATCTTGTTTGAAATCCTGTAAGGACCCTCCAGCTATCTTTCTTCTACTCTAGCTTCCACGTCCAGTCGAATCATCACTTCACAGTGTGGATTATCTCTGACTCACACACTAATATCACACCTTCAGCGGAGCTGCTGTACTGCTCATGCTGCACTGTAACAGAGGAGCACATCACATAGCTTTATTTGCCACAAAAAAGGACATAAAGTCAAATGAAATTGAAGAAGGTAATCCATATACTTTTTTTGCGTATATCACTGGCATAAAATCAAAAAACGTTCAATATAAAAACATATATCACTGGCAAGAACACATTTTTAATGCAAGCACATATAAGAATGCAAGAATGAACCAAGTTCAAGTATTGTGTTTGGATTATAAGAAAGTTTGAAGGCAGTAAAGTCCTCACTGTGAGGCTCCAAATGGGGTACAGCAGCTCTTGTGGGGGTTCTTGGTGACTACATTGTATTTTCTGCTGACCATATACTTAGGTGATAACGTTCAGAATTGCATGAAACACAGTCTATTCTGCTTTGTTCAATTTGGAGGTGAGGTGTACTGTCCTTCACTCATGGTGAAGAATACAGAGCAGGTTATTGTTAGTCAGCAGGGAACACATTAACTTTTACTGTCTAGAGCGAGACATCAACTCTGGCAACCTTCTCCAGCCAGGCAGCCTCAGCAATAAAGTGAAGGATGACTTTAAGCAGTATATTTGATGCAATCTATGCTGAATTGCTGAGTTTGGCAGCAAGATGTGCTCAGATGAAACTGTCCCGACTGTCAATGAGAGGAATAGAGACCAGCATGAGGTACTGGAACTTTTGCTAACTGAAATGTACTCAGCACAGACAACAGAACTGTAGATCAAGCCATCTTGAAAGACGAAGATGAACAATTTTATTTTGCCTGCGTCTGTTTTGTTTTATTTGTATTTTTTATTATTTTTTATTTTTTGAATGTCCAGAGGACCAGATTGAACTTTTTTAGATTTTTCTACCTGGATTATTGAGTATGCATCAGGATATTAAAGAGGGGCTAAACTCAAAATTAACTTTTTTTTAGCCAATAAACTCCCTAGAATGTGTCTAAAATGTTGTATAGCACTATGTCTGTGTTAATCTTCATATATTTGTGCGTATTAGTTTAAATCGGCAATATTTGGTCTAAAAACTTGTTTCCGGTAACCCTATGGGTTGAACAGAGGAATTGCACCTTGATTTTCTTATTGGTCTAGGATTCTCACTGTGACGTGTTTTCTCACTCTTTCGTCACGAAAGTGGTTCAAGCAGAGATGGGAAGGTCCGCGCAGAGCCATATAGAGAGAGAGTTGCGACACTCTCTGAACTCGCCGATAGGCGGTCACGTGGTTCATGCAGCTCTCAATTGTTCCAAACAGAGCCCTGGTTCCAAACAGCTTGTCACTGTCAGTCAGTTTGAGCAGCTACTGGCGCAACAAAACACAAAAATCGACTTTTCTTACTTTGTCCGGCGCCTTTCAGTAATTATTGAGCAGTAACAAACTGATTACTTAACTGATTACTGATTATTTCACTGACTATACGTTTTATTAAAGCATTTTTAGACGTGGCAGATGCATTTATTACAGTGAAACGAGACTGTAAACACATTTGTTAGGAAAAAAATGTCTAGGCAATATAATGATCAATATAGTAATGTCAACAGAGAGAGTCAGAGAGTCAGAGTCAGAGTCAGAGAGTCTTTATTGTCATTTGCACCGCATGTAGTACATGTGATGAAAACGAGATTATGTACACAGGGTCCCAGTTACATCCAACAACAAATGCAAGAGAAAAACAATAATAACATCTAGGATTAACTAAGAGAGACATCAGCTAGTAATACACTAAGCCCTAATGTAGTAGAAAAACATCATTATAAACAGCAGCACGAACATGAGTCATTATGAGCAGATGGTCACAGATGAACACAGCAACAAGAAACAGATCAGTATCAACATGATGTGACATTTTGCAGTGTTTATTCTTATTATTTATTTATTCATGAGTCTGACAGCCTCAGGGTAGAAGCTGTTCCTCAGTCTAGTGGTTCTACATTTGATGCTCCTCAACCTCCGTCCCGAGGGGAGTGGTGCAAAGAGTGAATGTGCTGGGTGAGTGAGGTCTTTCATGATGCAGGTGGCTCTTTTTCTGCATCTGGAGGTGTAAATGTCTGTGATGGTGGGGAGACTGACTCCCACAGACTTCTGTGCAGCCTTCACCACTCTCTGTAGAGCTTTCCTCTCTGCAACTGTGCAGCCTCCATGCCACACATTGATGCTGGAGCACAGGACGCTCTCCACTGCACACCTGTAGAAGGAGGTGAGGACTGGGCTTCTCAGACCAGCTCGTCTCAGCCGTCTGAGGAAGTAGAGTCTCTGATGACCTTTCTTGATCAGGCTGGTGGTGTTGTTGCTCCAGCTGAGGTTATCATTCAAGTGTACACCCAGGTACTTGTAGCTGGAGACCACCTCCACCGCAGATCCACCTATGTACAGTGGGGTGTGGGTGTGTTTGTTCCTTCTGAAGTCCACAATCATCTCCTTCGTCTTCTTCACATTCATGTGAAGGTTGTTCTCTTTGCACCAGCTCTCCAGGTGTTCCACCTCCTGTCTGTAGCTGGATTCATCATTATCTGTGATGCATCCCACCACCGCTGTATCATCTGCAAACTTAACAATATGACAGCCTGGATGTGTGGCTGTACAATCATATGTGAGCAGAGTGAACAGAAGAGGGCTCAGCACACATCCTTGAGGAGAGCCAGTGCTGAGGGTTATGGTGGAGGAGGAGAAGTTGTGGATCTTCACGGACTGTGGTCTGTTTGTTAAGAAGTCTAGTACCCAGTTACAAATGGAGGGGCTTAGTCCAAGTGTAGATAGTTTGTCTATCAGAGTTTGGGGGATCATGGTGTTGAAGGCAGATGTGAAGTCCACAAAGAGCAGACGCACGTATGAGTCCTTCTGATCCAGGTGGGTGAGAGCAGTGTGGACCACAGAGGAGATGGCGTCCTCTGTTGATCGGTTCTCGCGGTATGCATATTGATGAGGGTCCTCGCTGATGTTGACGGTTGTCTTGATGTGGGACATGACCAGTTTCTCAAAACATTTAGCGACTATCGGGGTGAGGGCCACCGGTCTATAGTCATTCAGACCAGTCACTGTGGAGCTTTTTGGGACTGGGATGATGGTGAACAGTGTTTTATACAGGGTATCTGCGGGGTTGTAAAAGGTAGTAAAAGGTAGTAAATGAAATTAACACAAATTAAGGCCATTAAAAAGTATTAAAAAGTAATAAACGTCATCTGACGAGGTATTACATTTTTTTAAACCTACACAACTATATTTTTCCCTTTCTGGCGTCTAAAAAAAGGTCTGTGAATTTATTTATCTTTTCTAATTTTATGTTCCAAGTAGGACCTTAGCTAAAACAAAGACGTCATATCGTCAGTCAGTGTGTGCGCGCACCTACAGCTGGCCGAGGCTGATCATGTCTGTAAAAAGAAACAGGAAAGAGGAGCGCGACTTTATCTTCCGACATTTAACAAGAAATTTACCTAAACAATTGTTTGTTAGCTCGAAATTATAGCAAAAGGTGTGTCTCAGTCTAACGTTTTCTTAATAAAGGTACTTTAATGGTTAAATCGGCTTTATTTTTTAAAAAAAGTGTCGCTGCCTGTGCACCGTGATCGCTCAGCGGTGAAAACAGGAAAAAGGAGCGTGGCTCGTTTCGCCGTCATTTAATAATAATAATAATAATAATAATAATAATCCCCCTCTCCACCTCTGTTACTAATCTTGGAATAAAAATGGACTCCAATCTTACATTTGAAAATCACATTAAGCATCTGTTTAAAACTTGCTTCTTCCATCTTCGAAACATCTCCAGACTTCGCCCATCCCTAACTTTTTCCGATGCTGAGAAGCTCGTCCATGCTTTTGTCTCCTCCAGGCTCGACTACTGCAACTCCCTGTTTATTGGAATCCCTGGCAAAAACCTTCAGAAACTTCAATATATTCAAAACAGTGCAGCAAGGATCTTGTTGAGAGTTCGTAAATTTGAACATATTACGCCCATTCTCCATAACCTTCATTGGCTTCCTGTCGCCTACAGAATTCAGTACAAAACTGCTCTCATTACACATCAATGCTTACACGGAACTTCACCAGATTATCTGAAGGATATTCTTATTCCATACTCATCCACCCGTTCGCTGCGGTCACAGAACAGCAATCTCCTTCACATTCCGAGAACCAAATTAAGGACCATGGGAGACCGGGCTTTCAGTGTGGCTGCCCCCCGCCTGTGGAACTCTCTTCCTGAATGTCTAAGAGCCCCACAGTCTGTGGTTGACTTTAAGAGCGACTTGAAGACCTTTCTTTTCGACCAAGCATACTCTACCTCCTCATGATTCTACTTTTGATCTTAGCTGATATTGTTATTGATTTTAATTGTTTTATTATTTGTTTTATTGTCATTTAATTCTGTTGCTCCTTGTAGCACTTTGAGATTTTCATTAATGAAAAGTGCGTTATAAATTGAATTCATTATTATTATTATTATTATAATAATAATAATACTTTATTTATAGAGCCCTTTAAAACAACCAGCTGCAACAAAGTGCTGTACATAAAATCAAGAACATTTAAACACATAAAAATAAAACAGTTGTTAAAACATTAAGATCAATAAAAACAATAAAAACAGTGCAGAACAAAATCAGTCTGTGCTAAAAGCCAGTGAGTAAAAATGTGTTTTTAGAAGAGTTTTAAAACTGGACAGTGAAGGAGCTCGTCTGACGGGAAGAGGGAGATCGTTCCACAGTTTTGGAGCAGCAACAGAAAAAGCTCTGTCCCCTCTGAGCCTCCGTTTGGACCTCGGCACCTCCAGAAGCAGCAACAATTTAATTTAATTCAACAATTAAAGGAGCTAAGATGGTGTAGTGGCAGGGCTTGGGACTTGGGACCCGAAGGACGCGGGTTCGCGCCCCGGCCACTACACACCTTGGGGTGTCTATGAGCACACCTAATTCTCCAGCTCCCTAGGCGCTGACTACGGCTGCTCACTGCACCACCTGGTGGTGGTTGGGTTAAATGCAGAGGCCAGTTTCGTCTGTCAAGTATGGGAAACATACACAGATGACAAAAATGTGACATTTATTATTATTATATTATTATTTAACAAGAAAAATACCTAAACAATTATTTGTTAGCTCGAAATTATAGCAGAGGTGTGTCTCAGTCTATCATTTTCTTAATAAATGCACTTTAATGGTCAAATTAGCTGCATTTCGCTGGGGCGGTGCAGCTGGCTGCTGGATTGAAGCAGTGAGCAGAGAGGTGGGGAATGTATGGCAGGCCGATTGGGTCATTAATAGCATCCAGGACATGGTGAATTCTAAAAAGTTCAATAAAAAAAACAAAGTATAATAGTATAATAAATAGTATAATAAATAAAGTCCAGTTGTTTTTGTCTTGAACTTTATTTCATTTGTCATTAAAGGCACGTTTTCCTATTACATGATACAACAGCCAACAGCATGCCATACCCTATTACTACTATGGGCCATCAGGAAGTGCAGGTTTTTTTTTTTTCAGTCAGAATGAATGGAAACGGTCATATTTCAGTCAAATGGTTTATAAATATGGGGGAAAAAATTATAAATATGTCACTTCGTCCTATAAGTCGCAAGGCATGTAAATTATGCAAAAAACTGCAACTTACAGGATGAAAAATACAGTAGTTATTATTTTTCTCCCTCTCTTTTTGAAATATGCATGTGCTCAGTGTTGAATTATTTTAACTAAACTGTTCTGTTTTCAAGTTTAAAGTTGTTTGTTTGCCATTAGAGATATGTTATGTGTGTAGGAACAATTAAACTTTTTCTCTTGGGTTAAACTTTTTCTCGGGTTAGATTTAAATAACAAATAGGTCAGTGCTTTTATTGAGGCAAGAAGCAAATTGATGTACTGTATCCAGTTATTGTTATAAAACTACATTTACTACCAAAGTTTAGGAAGCAAATGACAGTAATCTTATCATTTTACAATTAGTTGCATGGAACTGAAATACAACAGGTTGCCGCTACGGTTACAGCTTGGTGCCGTGATGGTATTAAAAAATATTTTGATGGTATTAAAAAGGTATTAAAAGGTATTAAATTCTACTCTAGAATTTCTGCATATACCCTGTTATAATGTTACACATGTTAAAAAACCACCAAAAAAACCAAGTAACACCTGTTATGAAGCTATTTCTGATGTTCTCTGCATGAGAACGCTCCACCGTCCACCATTTGATCTACTCCAGCTTACCTTAGATCATCTGGGATGAAATATTCATTTCTGCACATTAGATAATTGTTCTATTTGTTTTTTATTTTTTTAATTAGCAACTGAGTACCTGGATAACAGAGTTGATTGTGCTTGTAGCCTGACTATTGTAAAATAGTAATTCACTGATTAAAATGTTAATTTAAATGAAACAGTTTCTAGTTAAAATCATCACAGGTGACAAAATAAGTGTTAATTGTGCAAAAATAAATTACCAAACAATTTTATATAAAATATGTAAAATAAGCTTTAATAAAGTACTTTACTACTATTTACACTGTATATCATCTCAAGTCAGCAGGAGCAACATCATCATCATCATCACAACAACACAAACTGAGTGCTGTAAGTTTAATCTGCACAAAACATGTTCAACCAGAGCTCAAAATGTTTAACTGTCAAAGAAATGTGCAAGGAAATAAACTAATATCACTCTACAAGCACATTTTGTGAGAGGGCCGTTCACAAAGACACAGTCAGGCCGCGTGAGACTGAAGGAGGTTCCAACTATTTGTGTTCATCGTTCAGAACCAAATGAGAAGTCCAGCAGAACTTCCACTGACCAGTGATCACACATATTGTTCTAAAGTTCCTGTTTTTAGTTTTCTACATTCACCTTATAATCTAGCTGTTTTTGCCATCTTATTTTAATTTGTAAATTTAATAATTTAATTTTTAAAGAAATCTGTATGCATCTTTTATAACTGTCTATTGTTGTCACTGTTGTCATCATTCTTTGTTAAAATCAGCTCTCTCTAATAAATAAGTCCTCGAGGCTCAATGGCATTAACCTGTATAAATAAAGGTTAAATGAATAAAGTAAACTTTGGTACGAAAGGTGTTAAATAATACACGTCATATTTTTATTGAACAATAATCTTCATGCTAACAGTGCCATTGTAATTTCATAGATTGAGGAGAAATAGAATTGAGGTGAGTGAGATGAGGGAAAGATGAAAATGTATCATCAGAGGACAGGGATGATGATCCAGGATCGACAGGACCATGAAGATGTATCAACAGGCGATGCAATCAGGGAACAGAGATGAAAAACCTGAGGGAACAATTACAACACAAAAAAATTACAAAAGCGGGATAGAAGAACTTCAGACATGAAAATTAACACAGTCCTATGAAGAAAAATAATAATGAAAAATAAATACTGACATTTTTTTTTTACTAAAGATCAGATGAAGGCAATTGTCATGAAGAATAACTTCCCAGTTCCATCTGATAGTTTAATCATTTAAAAAAAAAATGTTACTGTTCTACAATTTATTGATGCCGTCTCATCTCAACTTGACCCATAACTAATAATATAAAACTATAATGTAAATTAACAGTCCTGCAGTAAATACCAACTTTGTGTAGGTTATGGTGTTAAAGTAATTTTATTCAAACATTTTGATTAAACAATTATTGTTTTGGAATGCAGTTCACTGATGTCATCCTCCTGTGGTTTACCAGGAAAACATAAAAAAATTACTCATCTCCATGATCACATGTTTCTTTAATGATAATTTCACAATTTATGCTACAGTCTTTGACAAAGAATCTACAGTATAACTATAAATTAACAACATCAATCTCTCAGGAAAAAAGGCTATATTTTCTAGTTGAGAGTTCAGTAACTGGAATTAACATAATACTAATTTAAAAAAAAACTTTCAAAAATTTAAGTTGTACTGAATATTTTGAAATGCTGAATTAGACAGAAATAGATCAGTTTAAACCAGTCATGATTGCAGAGCTAGCTGCAGTTAAAACACAACTAGCAATTTAACATGTTTAATTAATTAATTAATGTTTAATTAATGTTTAATTAATTAATTAGTTAGAAAATAAAAAAGAGTTAGTAATTTTGTACTGTTGGTTGAAGAATATTATTGTTTAACCTGATTGTTGAAAAAAGTTGGTTGAAGATTATTATTGTTTACATGGTTTGACTACTGTTGTTTAATCTGATTGTTGGAGATAAGGGGCAGATATAATAAGATTTATTCTTCTTTCTGCTACCTTTCATTTTTTTACATTTTGTACACTATCATTATGAGATTGTCTTGTATTGTTTCTTTTGTAAAAAAATGAACAAATTTAATAAACATAAACATAAACAATTAACAAAAACTGGCGACATGAAGTATTAATGTTGATAAAATGGTACAGAACAGTCAGCTAACGCTTCACAAGGCAAAAGAAATTTGTATTTTTATCAACTTACCGGAGAAAACACGTCTGAAACATCAAGAATGAGCTGCGTTCAATGCTAGCAGCGCTGCTGTTTGGAACAGTTTGGAACAAATCGCCTCTCCGTGACCCACGTGACTTCCGCATTCCATTCTTACAATGGGAGTCTATGGGAGTGTCGTAACTCTCACTTTATATGGCTCTGGGTCTGCGCTGCAGTTCATACCTTATATGGAAGTGGTACATTGCACGCCGGAAAAGTACTGCAACACCGCATATTATAGTTTTTGGAATGGCACTAGTTATTTGTATATTTTAACTTATTTATTTTAGGAATACTTTGATTTGATTTGATTTATTTATTCATTCATTTTATGATTAAAGCAACAAAACAATACAATACAATGAGAGAGAGAAAAAAATATATAAAATGAAAGGCGGCAGAAAAAGAAAAAATCTTATTTTTTCTGCCCCTTTTACTTATCATGTCATCGAAACTATTTGGTTGTATTTGTTTTCTTATGGTGCGATGGACGAGCAAAGCATGTATGCCAAGTTGGGTTAGTGGTGGAAGTGTAGGTTTGGGATCTGAGAGACCCAGGTTCGATCCACGGTCACTGTGGTATTATTATTTTTTTCTTAGGCCTTTTGTTTTGGATAGATCGGGTGAGAATAGATATATACATCTACATAATAATTCTTTGTGGTTGCTTGCTGTAAGTTGTTTGCTAGAGTTTTAGTTTGTTTTAGTTTGTTGCTAGAGGGGGCGTGAACGCAGCACATCCACCCACCTCCTCCCCTCCTTATCTCTCGACACATCCATTTTCATGAGGAGTTTTGCTGCATTCCAGTTACCTCGTATTTTGGGAACTACGAAGTGGCAGTGACGTCATCTCCCCATCTACCACTTGAAAACACGTTCCGGTTACCCTGGTGGTAAAACAAGATGGACGCACGCATTGTTTTTGTTGCTGTTTCGGAATATAATAAATTACTAAACATATATGCACTCCAGACTACCAGATATGCACTCCAGACTACCAGTTATGCACTCCAGACACAGAACATGTCAAAGAAGAAAGATGAACGTCGAAGGTAATAGATTTAATATATATTTTTCTCGTTGGGAAAAAGAAAAACTGGCTTTACAGCTAAAAAAAAAAAACGTCTTCGCTCACTGCACAGCAAAACATGTAGGGGGTTTACGATATGTTGAAGAAACTGTACAGTGGTTGCTTTATTTTGCTAAATAAATAAGTTGCTAACACCGGTTGCTAACCCTGCTGACCACTTGACCAGGTCACCCTTGTAAAAGTGATCTCGAACGTGCAAAATAACTGGTAAAATAAAGGTGATTGATTTTATGATATATAACACCATCAGAAAGTTTTGGTTTGTAGCCTGACACTACAGTACTGTTGTTGTTTTTTTACAATCAACCTTTATTTAGTCAGGTAAATGTCATTGAGCCTCGTGAACTCATTTAAAAAAGTGACCTGCTACAAACTAAAGAATGATTAACAGCAATGGTAGAATTTCCTTAAATAATAGACAATAAACACAAGAGAGAAATATATATTTTTTCTTTTAAAACAAAGTATCAAAGACTAGAAAAACATTATAAGGTAGATGTATAAATCAAAGACAGGAACATATCTGCATTGTTTTGCCAGGATTCCAAGAGATTCAACTATTCTCCAGATTCCAACAGTTTCCTGAAAGTAGATGTCTGAAATGTGTATTTTTCACATAAACAAGAAGTCAAATTATGAAAAAATGACAGAGAATTGCAGCTCATTATTAACTTTGTCTGTCTGAAATAAACACTGTTTTCCCATTGCAGAGTTGTCTTGGACCCTACCATGCTGGCAGAAAACCCATCCATCCTGAAGAACAATGGTGCTCTAAGTGAAGCAGACAAGCAACGTAACGCTGAAATCAGCCGTGGAAGGGTGATTGTGGAGCAAGCCTTCGGATGTTTGAAGTGCAGGTGGAGACGGCTTTGTGACGTGCAGAATACCAGAACTGATGTGGTGGTGAAGATCATAGTGGCTGCCTGCATCCTCCACAACTTGGGACGTGGGCCATCACAAATTTGTCAGCAGCATGCAGACGGGTCCGCCAGGGAGGATGATGAAAATGAATAACTCTTAGAATTCCGGTGTGTAAAAGAAAAAAATAATAGGTAGTATGTTGTTTTGAAACTTCCTACATTAGCGCAGTTGTTCATGACAAAACTGTCTGTACAAATGTACTTAAAAGACTGCTATAATGAAGCTTAATAAACATTTTTCTTTAACACTAGCACTACCACATGTGAGCCATTCGGATATTCTAACTATAGTTCCCATGGGAGTTAGTCAAATGGTTCATTGAATTAGCATTTTTGCAGCCATTGGTATGTATATGAGGCCATTCTGTTGGTGTGGATGAGGCCTTGGGGGCATATTTATATATCAGAGTCAGAGAGTCTTTATCGTCATTTGCACCACATGTGGTACATGTGATGAAAACGAGAGTATGTACACAGGGTCGTGTATATATATATATATATATATATATATATATATATGTATATATATATATATATATATATAATATATATATTATGGGCGGCCGTGGTGTGGTGGTAATGGCAGTCATCCCCCGATCGGAAGGCTGGAGGTTCGAATCCCGGTTACTCACACCATGTGTCGTTGTGTCCCTGGGCAAGACACTTAACCCCGAGTTGCTCCCGGTAGGACTGGAAGGCGCCTTGCATGGCAGTCACCGCTACCGGTGTATGAATGTGTGTATGAATGGGTGGATGGTTGGTATTGTAAAGCGCTTTGGGGTCCCTCACAGGGGGCTGGAAAGCGCTATATAAATAAGCTCCATTTACCATTTACTAATATATATGTATATATATATATATATATATATATATATATATATATATATATATATATTATATATATATATATATATATATATGTATATATGTATATATATATGTGATTGTATTGGTCACTTTTATCTGAAGGCGGGATTGTACAGGTGATCCCCGACTTACGAACGAGTTCCATTTCTACACCCATTCGTATAGCCGAAACGCCGTAAGTCGAGGACTACCTGTATTGGCCACTTTTATCTGAAGGTGGGATTGTATTGGTCACTTTTATCTGAAGGCGGGATTGTACAGGTGATCCCCGACTTACGAACGAGTTCCATTTCTACACCCGTTCGTATAGCCGAAACGCCGTAAGTCGAGGACTACCTGTATTGGCCACTTTTATCTGAAGGTGGGATTGTATTGGTCACTTTTATCTGAAGGCGGGATTGTACAGGTGATCCCCGACTTACGAACGAGTTCCATTTCTACACCCGTTCGTATAGCCGAAACGCCGTAAGTCGAGGACTACCTGTATTGGCCACTTTTATCTGAAGGTGGGATTGTATTGGTCACTTTTATCTGAAGGCGGGATTGTACAGGTGATCCCCGACTTACGAACAAGTTCCATTTCTACACCCGTTCGTATAGCCGAAACGCCGTAAGTCGAGGACTACCTGTATTGGCCACTTTTATCTGAAGGTGGGATTGTATTGGTCACTTTTATCTGAAGGCGGGATTGTACAGGTGATCCCCGACTTACGAACGAGTTCCATTTCTACACCCGTTCGTATAGCCGAAACGTCGTAAGTCGAGGCCACCATAAGTCGAGGAATACTGTATATATATATATATATATATATATATATATATATATATATATATATATATATATATATATATACAACATCTCCTTTCTACATTTGTCACAACACATGTGAATCTGCCAGTCAGCCAAAATGTTGCAGAAGGTGTAGCCAAGACATTTGTGCTCAGTAAGTCATGATACCTTAGTATTATTTATTGATTTAATTGCTTGTGGTATGAAAGAAAATTTTGTTCTGTTTCTTGAGAATAAAGGAAGGCCGTACCTTCGCCCTGAAGGAAGCAGCTCAAATGAAATTATATGTTGTAATGTACATATATATACTGTATATATTTTTTATTTTTTTTTATTTTTATTTATATATATATATTTTTTTATTTTATTTTATTATATATATATATATATATATATATATATATATATATATATATATATATATATATATATATATATATATATATATATATACAACATCTCCTTTCTACATTTGTCACAACACATGTGAATCTGCCAGTCAGCCAAAATGTTGCAGAAGGTGTAGCCAAGACATTTGTGCTCAGTAAGTCATGATACCTTAGTATTATTTATTGATTTAATTGCTTGTGGTATGAAAGAAAATTTTGTTCTGTTTCTTGAGAATAAAGGAAGGCCGTACCTTCGCCCTGAAGGAAGCAGCTCAAATGAAATTATATGTTGTAATGTACATATATATACTGTATATTTTTTTTATTTTATTTTTATTTATATATATATATTTTTATTATATATATATATATATATATATATATATATATATATATATATATATATATATATATATATATATATATATATATATATATATATATATATATATATATATATATATATATATATATATATATATACAACATCTCCTTTCTACATTTGTCACAACACATGTGAATCTGCCAGTCAGCCAAAATGTTGCAGAAGGTGTAGCCAAGACATTTGTGCTCAGTAAGTCATGATACCTTAGTATTATTTATTGATTTAATTGCTTGTGGTATGAAAGAAAATTTTGTTCTGTTTCTTGAGAATAAAGGAAGGCCGTACCTTCGCCCTGAAGGAAGCAGCTCAAATGAAATTATATGTTGTAATGTACATATATTTATATATATATATATATATATATATATATATATATATATATATATATATATATATATATATATATATATATATATATATATATATATATATATATATATATATATATACACACACACAACATCTCCTTTCTACATTTGTCACAACACATGTGAATCTGCCAGTCAGCCAAAATGTTGCAGAAGGTGCAGCCATTAGCCAATTACATTGGAATGTTTGCCATTCATTCGCAAACAATGGACCCAAGCCCACAAGGCATTTTCAAACTGTTAAGAACACCCATCATCCCCCTTCATTTACATTCAGAAGCCTGCATGCAGCCTGATCAGTATCTCAAGGGATGAGCCAATTGGCTACATCTGGTAAATATTGTACTAATTAAAAAATCCTGGTAGTTCCAGTGTTAAATACAGCATTTTGTCTTTGAGTTGTGACAAAAGTTCCAATCTCAGTTGTCTGAAAGTTTCAGTTTTAATTACAAAATGTGCAACAGAACAGCATTTTCAAAATTCATACAATCAAAGGCACTGAAAAACAAACATTTTTACTGGGCCGAACCTGAGCAAAATAAACAATGTGAAAACAAAAAAAACTTTAAAAAAAAAACAGAAGTTGTTTTGTGCAAAACAATAAGAAAGTTTACAGTACAGCTACATTTTTTTGTAGCATCTGGGCTGATTTCATTTGCTCCTGGGTTGATTTCATTTGCTCCATCATGTCCTGATGTCGCTGTTGACTGTTTTCCTCTGACTGGCGGAAGAACTCCAAAACCTCACTAGACCTTCGCTTGCGAGTGGAACACGCATGTGTTCAATCGAGAACAGTGTCTGTTCTTTATTAAAACTGTCATTCTCGCGGATGGGGGACTCTGCGTGGCTGCTGGTTGATGGAGAGTCTTCACAGTTCTCTGAAAAAATCATTTTAAAAGAAAAAAACACAGTATTGTTAAATTCATTATACAGTAATTGGTTTGGTTTGCATTAAAACTTATTTCTCCAAAATCTTACCAGCTGTGCTGTCCTGTGCAGGTTGGATAAGCTCAACTTTCATAGTGAGGTTTGCATCAATGTACAAGCTGGACAAATCCCCTGCACTGCGATACAGGCTGCCAGAAAATGTTGTTGTTCTCTGCTCATCAACAAACATGTTGTTGTACTGGTCGAGGTAGACTGAAAACAAACACAAACACACACTTACTACACAAATATACACGTCCTAACACATAAATATCATACAGGATTATAGAATGTTTCTAAACACGGATCTTTGGAAACCAAATATATATTTTTTTAACCACAGTTTAGTGCTAATTTATAGTCAGTTCAACAAACAATGTGTGTTTAGTTCTGGGTTGCCTAACAAAAATAAGCCACAGCGCCAAAGAAAACAAGGGTAAAAAATATATATTTTAAAATAAAATTCATAACTAATAGTTACTTTTTTAATGTGCTGAATAATAAAATGTGGCGAATGAAAGTCGCTGCCGCTGGCCTACAGAACTGTTGTGATCCAAACAACGAGAAAAACAGCCGTACGCCGCAGGACATGCAACTAAACACAGGTTTTTAATGTGATCTGTGTTCACAAGCATACGCTTAAGCTGTGTGTGTGATTAAAAAACACACAACAACATTTTACAACTGTTATTTTAGTAAAAGTTAAGGAGTTCACTTACTAAGGACGCGAGTGGCCGCCATTTTGAATACGTCACTGGGATAAACTGGGGGCCGAAAAAATTGCCCCACTTCACGAATGGGAGTTTCCCACTGGAGCGGGCGTTCCAGTTAAAATCCACCACTGGGACCTTGGAAATCCCCACAATACGAGGTTACTGGAACGCAGCATTTGAATCTGGTCTGGGGCGGGGCTACCATTTCACAGTGGGTTGAGTGCCTCTTTAAATGTGGGTGGTAAAAGTGAACCACTCACACCTACCTCCACCCTCATTTGCCCCACCCTTGACCCTTGAGTAAGGCCCTTAACCCCCACCTTTTGCTCCCCCAGCCCCCCTCAATGGCAGCTCTCTGCTCCACACAGAGGGCTGTGGTAGCTCAGTGGTCTGTGGTTTTGTCAGAAAGGGCATAAACCTTGTCTTGAAAGGTGGTGGGCATCATGCATTTATTAAAATAATGCTAATTCTTTTATTAGGTGGTTTTGAAAAATTGGATTCAGCACCGGTTTGCTCTGTAGGAAATAATGAATATATTTACCAAGCAAAAGTAAAAAAAGAAAAAGAAAGATCAAGCGTTCAAATGGTCTCACTATGTGTGATTGCTAAGGTGTAACTTCAAAGACAAAGACATTACACAACAGATGTCTGGATTCCTCTGAGATGACCTTTTATAGCAGTTCTGACACTGGTTGCAGGGATTTTCTCTCAGCCATCCCCAGAAGCATTAGTTAGGTCAGACGCTGATGTTGAGCAATAAGGCAGGGATTCTGGTTGGCATTCCAGCTGAGCCCAAAGGAGCTGGTTGGGGTTAAGGGCAGGGCTCTTTTCTAGGATTTAGCTTATGTGTGGCTAGTTGTTATGCAGAAATGGAGAAACGCTATGCACAAGGTTCCAAGCCTAAAGCTTTATTGTATGACGTGCCTATGCAAAATGTCAGGCAAAATTGATGCTGATTATCAACAACATAAATAACCCAACATAAAAAAATAACTTTGAGGATGTCCTTTTGACACCAAAATATTTGACCTGTCATGGGATGTAACATTTCTGGTGTGCTGAGGGCTGAGTTGTACATATTGCTTATTCTGGTGCTGAACAGACATATGAGTCTGAATCCTAACAGAGGCTGTGAGAACAACTCTGTAGGAGCAGTCACTGCCTTTACAGTTTTTTTTAAATCCCTGCAGGAATATTAAAATTGGTGAATTGCAGTACCTTTCACTTTTTGCCAGGATCAGGTTCAATTTTGTTTTACCTCACCTGGGAGCATTTTAAATATTGTTGCTGAACAGACCCTACAAAATGGCTTAAACTGGTGTGAAATAGAGGGCTCAAATGTACACAAGGCTCCAGAGGCAGAAGATGAAAAAAAAACACAATTGACTTAAAAAAAAAAAAAAAAAAAAAACAAGAGCAATGGCAAGGCAGGAAAAGCTAAAAGCAAACAAAAAAATTGAGGTGACTTAAACTAAAACTGAACTTGTCCTGAACTGTGTGGAAAGCAACTGTTGGCAAGACTCATGAAGGAAATGAAGGGCTTTAAAAACAATCTTTCTGTGGCAATCAGTGTTAGAGAGAGCAGGAATCAAGACTAACAGGAACAAACACCATGTAACAGACTATTAATGTAAACAGCCAGTGGAGCTTGTTTAACTTGTGAAGAAAATCTACGCTATTTACCTCAATAGCAAATGACTTAATCAGAATCAGAATCAACTTTATTGTCATTGTACAGTTAAGTACAGCAACATTTAATTCCGTACAGCTGACTGAAGGATAGTCGGAAGTGTACTGGGGCTGCTGCTCCCTATGAGCTCTGTGAGAGCATCTTGTTTCCATAACATCCAAGGAGAAATTGATAAAGTCAGTCTTCCAAGGCCAGAGCCAGATTCAGATTCCAACATAAGCTATGTTTACGTGGACACAAGTAATCGGATCAAACAGCCGTCCAGAATAAAAACGCGTTATGTAAACGCCCCATACTGATTACTTTTTGTTTATTCAGCGCAATCCGAAATAATTTGTGATCAGAATGAAACGGGTGGTTTACACTGATTCATAACCCAACCGGTGTGCCTGTAAATGCTTGATCTTTTCTTTTTTTCTGATCGTGAAAAACTGACCTGACTGCACATGTCTGACCTACCGTAAAAACCGGTGTATAATACGCATTTTTTTTTCTCATTTGAATGTCCAGCATATTAAACACCGAAGCGTACTAATTATGGATTTTTTCCCATATTTTTAGACCCATTTTTCGCTCTGATTCGCCGTTTTACATTTTGGACAAAAATGGTGCGGTACCAGTTTCGGACGCTATGGGCGCTATGGGCAGCAGCAGAGGACTCAGTGAGCAAAGAGGAAGAGGGCCACTTCCAGACGTTTCTAGCTCATGTGTCCGAAAAAAGCCTCCTCTGGTCGGACTGACTCTGTCGCTGCCCGCCACTTGCTATGGATGTACGGTAGCTGTTTTTGTTAGCAAGATACCGTAACTCACAGCAGATTTTTAAATCCAGCTGATTTCACATTTGGTTGAGCTCAGGGGACTATCTGCTATAAAGTCAGGTAAGAAATATATATTTTTAAGCGTTTATTTAGCTAAATTTAAAGAAACTAAGTGTCCAGTCCGAACCGCCTGCCTAAAATTCGGCGAACTTAAAAAAAAAAAATCCAGCTGGTTTGAACATTTCGTTAAGCTCAGGAGCACGTCTTCTATAAAGTTAGCTAAGAAATATATTTTTTCTCGCAAAGAAATAATTGTTTTTACCGTGTTTCCTTGTGAAGTTCTTCGTACTCGCTTGCTTCTGTCGCCGCCATCTTAATCATGGCAAATGAGGCGCTGACGCGTCGCGTGGCGATGACGCGTATTAAACACAGAAGCGTATTGTGTACAATTTTTTCTTGTTTATTGTTAATAATTGGACAAAGCGTATTAAACACCGGTGCATATTTTACAACGGCAAATACAGTATGTCATTTCCACCTGGCTAATGCTAGCATGTCGGGGAATCAAAACTGGTTGGTGAGCGACACAACATTTCTACTAGAAACTTTGAAAGAGCTCAAAATGATCTGTATTACCTGTAGCTCAATCAGGGAGTGCAGTAACGCGGGTTCATTTTGGGTGCTCAAGTTTGTTTACGTTCATCCCGGAAGTAAAAATGGTGATAAATGTGTGTTCAACAATTATAGACCTATATCCTTGTTACCACAGTTTTCAAAAATTCTTGAAAAACTATTTGTGAACAGACTAGATCAATTTATAGATAAACAAAATATTCTAAGCAACAGTCAGTATGGGTTTAGAGCAAAAAACTCTACATCAATGGCTCTCATGGAATTAATGGAACAAATAACTACTGCTGTCGATCAAAAACAATATTGTATCAGTATTTTTGTTGATTTAAAAAAAGCATTTGATACTATTGATCACACCATTCTCCTTGAAAAATTGAACAAATATGGTATTAGAGGACCAGCATTACAGTGGGTATCTAGCTACTTGAAAGATAGGAAACAATTTGTACAAATAAATGATGTAAGATCTGACCTCTGTAATATCACATGTGGAGTTCCCCAAGGCTCTGTACTTGGACCAAAGCTATTTATTTTATATGTGAATGACTTGGTAAATGTGTCAGGACTCCTTAAATGTGTACTTTTTGCTGATGATACCACATTTTTCTGTTTAGGTGAAGATATAGAACAAATGTTGGAATTGATAAAGACAGAATTTGTCAAGATACAAACTTGGTTTAAAATAAATAAATTATCATTAAATCTAGAAAAAACTAATTACATGATATTCAGTAATAAAAAGAAAACTGTTGATGTTCCACTCAAAATTGAGGGTGTTGAGATTTGTAGAGTGAATGAGGTGAAGTTTTTGGGTGTTATCATTGATGACAAACTGACATGGAAACAACACATAAATTCTGTAAGAATAAAAATAGCTAAATCGATTGCAGTACTGTACAAAGTCAGAGACCTATTGAATGATAAAGCTCTGTATTTGTTGTATAACACAATCATTGTTCCACACTTAATCTATTGTATTGATGTTTGGGGGAATGCGTGTAAAACAATCACAAAGCCTATTTTTGTATTACAGAAAAGAGCTGTAAGAATTATCACTAGAAAACATTACCGTCATCCATCAAGTACATTATTTTATCAACTGAAGTTATTGAAGTTCCATGATTTGGTAGACTATAATATTTTATCAGTTATGTATAGGGCTCAAAATAATGCATTACCTTTAAATATCCAAATGCATTTTGTTAAAAGACAAAGTTGTTATAATCTTAAGGGGACAGAGATGTTTGTAAAACCACAATTCAGAACTAGTTTGAAGGGACGTTCTACCTCAATCCAGGGAATTAGATTATGGAATGGCTTGGAGAATGTAGTTAAAAATGCCAAGTCAATGTTTACATTTAAGAAAATGATCAAAACGAATGTGTTAAAAAATATATATGAAATAGCGTAATGTATTTAGCATAATTAGTTAGAAAATTAGAAAGAGTTAGTCATTTTGTACTGTTGGTTCTTTGCGTGAGTGCAGCTACAGTGTGCGCTCTCAGGACATGATTACCTGCAGTGTTCCGTCAATGAGGACTGAACTTGGAAAAAGGGCCTTCTCCTACTCCGCCCCTGCTTCCTGGAATATCTTACAAAAAGATCTGAAGCTCTCAACCTTGACTTCTGTAAATGGTTTTCAGAATCTGTTAGAATCCTGGCAAAAACCAATGCAGATTTGTTCCTGTCTTTGATTTTATACGTCTACCTTATAATGTTTTGCTAGTTTTTTGATACTTTGTTAAAAAAAAAAAAAAACCTTTTGTTTTTTTCTCTCTTTTGTTTTCTATTGTTTATTGTTTGTTTGTTTATTGTTTAAGGAAATTCTATCATTGCTGTTCATTGTTCTTTAGTTTTAGCAGGTCACTTTCGTAAATGAGCCCATGAGGTTCAAAAGTTTTACCTGACTAAATAAAGGTTGAATGAATTAATTATTGTTTAATCTGATTGTTGGAAAAAAGTGGCAGATATAATAAGATTTATTCTTCTTTCTGCTACCTTTCATTTTTTTATATTTTGTACATTATCATTTATGGGATTGTCTTGTATTGTTTCTTTTGTAAAAAAAATGAACAAATTTAATAAATATAAACACAAGTAAACCGGAAGTAGAACAACTTCTTCAGTGTTTTTTTTAAGGAGGACTTACCACTCTGCGCATGTCAGTACTTCTGTTCAGAACAAAGCCCGCTGCATGTAAACGCTCGTCATCAACAGAATATGCTCATGTAAATTATATTTTTTAATTATTTAATCTGAAAACATTTCAATCCGGTCAAAAAAATTTGTGCATGTAAACATAGCTACTGTTTTGGGTCAGGCTGAGCTCTTAATTTCCGTGTCTGCTTTCTACAGTCTCACTAGTAAATCTCTTGGCGACTCCAGACAGCCGAGTTGTGATTACAAAGTCAGGTTTACAACTTGTCCAGGATCTATTCCTTCCAATCGTCCATGAACACTGCCACAAAGTTTCCACAGTGCTGCCTGCTCAGCTCTGATACAGGTCCACAGATAGTTTGCAGACAGTCTGAGTGTTGTCAAACCTGGCACACACATTCCAGACAACTTAGACTGCTGCTGACGTTTCATTAGCAAGGAACCACGCCACAAAACACAAGTTTAAGTTTTTTATTGATGAAGAGATGAGGGATGAAGGGATGAGTGGTTGTAGGGATGAGGGAAGAAAGGGGATGTAGGAAAGCTGATAGGAAGGGATGTAGGGATGGAGGGATGAGGGGATGAAGGGATGAATGAATGTAGGAGAGAAGTAGGGATGAGTAGATGAAGGGAAGATGGAAGTAGGGATGATTGGAAGGGATGTAGGGATGAGGGGATGAATGAATGTAGGAGAGGATGAATGAAGGGATGAGTAGATGAAGGGAATATGGAAGGATGAGGGGATGAATGAATGTAGGAGAGGATGGATGTATAGATGAGTAGATGAAGGGAGTATGGAAGTAGGGATGAGGGGATGAAGGGATGAATGGAGCTGAATGAGTAGATGAAGGGAGTATGGAAGTAGGGATGAGGGGATGAAGGGATGAATGGAGCTGAAGGATGTTGTCCGAGGAGAGTGCTGAAGGGCTTGGGATGAGAAGACTTGCGTGGGGTTAGGCCTTCGGGAATGGTTCACTTGTTTTCCTTCCCGAGCCCGAACGATGAACCCCAAAAGTCGCTGGATTAAATAAAACAAGGACATGTGTGAGCTTGGAATAAGTCACTGAGGTTGTTGCGGATGTATGCCAAGTAGGCTCGGAGCAAGAACTGATGTTGGGCTGAGATTAGAGTTAATTTGCGATAAACTGCAGGATAACTAGAGAGTGAGAACGGCCTTGTTAATCATGTCCACGACTGTAAAGTTATCAGTGTGGATGATTTCGACCATTCAAGACCCCAAAGGATCGCAAGGACGAGGAACCCCATAAGAAACCGAAGTAACCGAACCGAGACGCACGCGAGCTGGAAATGAATCCCGTCGGACAAGCAAGTCCGGAAGGTAGAAATACGGATGTAGAGGGCGGAGTGAGAATAGGCAACGAACAGACGGAGGGATACGATGTCGAGAGATGAACAAAGGAAGATGGCAAACTACGTGGAAAGCGCGAGAACCGTTGCGCTGTAATAAGAAGCGGATGGGGAGCGAGGAGTTAAGCCGAAAGGACAAAGGAAGATGACAATGATGAAGATGATGACCATGAAAATGACGAAGACGTCGACGATGACAAAGAAGAAGAAGATGATGAAGACGACGGCCAACACTATGCAACGTCGCGGCTGCGCGAGAACACTGATGAAGAGGAAGATGATGATGGACAGCACGTCGGAACAGCCGTGGCTGGGTGAAAGCGCCTCGAAGATAAAGACGATGAAGGTCAGCACATCGTTACAGCAGTGGCTGCGTGAAAGCGCTTCGAAGATAATGACGAAGACGGTCAGCAC